>JAAGNO010019592.1:0-59785 GCA_033439905.1 Ceryle rudis | reverse complement strand
AGAGATGTTCCAGTCCCTTCATCATCTTTGTAGCTCTCTGTTGGACTCTCTCTAGTATTTCCCTGTCCCTCCTGAACTGGATAGACCAGAAATGAACACAATACCCCAGATGTGGTCTGACTAGCGCAGAGTGGAGGGGGAGGAGAACCTCCCTCGGCCTGCTGGCCACGCTCTTCTTTATGCACCCCAGGATACCATTGGCCTTCCTGGCCACAGGGGCACATTACTGTTTCTGTCAAGATGTTTGAAAAGTGAAGCCCATAGTTCATTGTTGTCTGTATCCCACTTCACCCTTCTCTGTAACACCCTATCGTAGTTACCAGCATTTTAACATATTACCTCTGTGCTCACTGCATCCTCTGCAGTGAAACTTCTCAATTCTGGCAAAATCAGGCTTTTTTCATGAATATCAAAGGCAACAAAAGCTTTATATGTAAAGGTAAAAAGCTGTGGGTTAGTCACATTTGTCCTTCAATAGAAAGCGGGGCAAGGAAGAGAATAATGGACCAGCCTTTCCTTGACTTGTTGTGGATGTTTAGCCATTTAGCTTTTTATTTTCAGTGATTTACTGAGAAATCACTGCAATACTTTTCAGTATAGCACAGCATTAGCTAGATCAGCCCTTCTCTGTCCTCCCTTCTAACTGCATGAACCCGTTGTCCTTGAATTTCTCCTTCAGGTTGTTAACAAACAGCTCTTTGGCTTGGGTGGAAGTGGAAAATGTGGTTATTGATTTAGTCATGAATAAATGAATGTGTGCTTGAATGTAGGAACCAAAAAACGGATGGATGTTATTAGTATTGTACATTGTAGATAATCTTCATTTTAAGAAAATATACACAGGAACACCAAGGCTCAGATACACACGTACATTACTTTTGGGTCTTTATAACTTTTTGAAACTATCTATCAGTATTTATGTGCTGGAGTATGCTACAGCGCATTTTAGAGCCAGATACCTCTCCGAGGACACTGCAGTCCTCTCTGGAGGAACACACATGAGCAGAGAATAGACACACATGAGAAGACACACACTTGTGAAGATGTTTCTTCTTGAGAAAATCTGAATTCACCTGCAGAGCATATCCCAGGAAAGCTGTGGGCTGTGTGAGGTAGATACAGACTCAGAGGTCCCTTCTATAGGAAGACTGTAAAACCAACATTTTTTGAAGTCATGTATTACAGGTTTTAGGTGAAATATGTGATTTATAGCTATGTTTTTGCATAACAATGTCATATTTATCTATGCTTGGTTGCCTTTACTTGTCCTAGCACATCTTCATTTCACTTAAGTCTATACTTCTAGTTATCCTACTAGCTATATAGTTAATGTGCTGTAAAGTGTAAAAATCCATAGTGTTATATTATTAATGCAACACAAAGAAAAGCATGCTCATATCAGGACAGCTTATTTTGATGTTAAATAGATATTTTGTCTGATAAGAGACGATTTAAAAAAAACATTTAAAAATAAATTTGGAGGGTTTATTTGCTTTATTTGGTAAAAGCAGCCTCCTGATTGCAAAATGAAACTGGTATAAAAATTATGTGTACATCAACCTCAAGGGCAAAAAAGTGAATTACATCTTTGTTACAGGCATGATTTTCTGGTATTAACTGAGTATTAACCAAACCAAATGACCGGTAGCTGGAATTTGGGAATTTTTTGAAGTGGGAGAAATGTCATTAGATGGACTAATACAAGTTTCTTTTCCAGAGAAGCTAACAGCTAAAATGGAATTAATAGCTATTTTATTAGCTGGACACTTTCCTTTGCTTTAGATGGTAAATTTTGAAATCTAAGGAAAAGGAGAAAGCAGGATATTTCCTCAGCATGGCTGAGCGAAATAGTGCCACTAAACAACAGTGAGCAATTTGTGTTAGCTGTGGCAGAGAAGCTTGTCGCTGAGCCCTGGCCGCTCTGATATTAATGTTATTGAGTCAAGGAGCTGAAGGAAACCATACAGATTAAAGCTGATTATAGTTCTTCACCATAACTGCACAAAGGCTTCTGATAGGTGCACTTCAGTGTTAGACAATAGTTACCAAGGCAAGCATATAATCTGATCCGTGCTTTTTCCGTCCTGATGTTTCACCGATTACAGAGGAAAAATGCAGTTGCCATTATGGTTGGGAAGGACAAGTGGAGTGGATTTGGTAACTTTGAGGAGTAAGGGAGTGCAATTGTATTGTTGCCTTGCCCATTATTTGTCAGGAAAGTAAATTAAGTTTCCATTCCCTTATGAAATTTCCAAAAAAGTGAAGGAAAGACTTAAATATAATGAAATCTGAAGCTGTTGTAATTCCATTGGAAATTACAGTATTGCAAATTGTAATAATCAAAAACCTTGATTCTGGCTCCTCTCCCATTCTATTCAATCAAACCAACAGAGTACAGTAAATGGGGTGATTTTGTCTCTTGATTCTCTACACTGCAGTGTGTGAGAGATCATCATAAAACTTTTTTCAAGTTTCTTCTCATTCAGAAGTGACAACAGTTCATCCTAATATATATATTGTAATGAAGGAATAAGAATGTAGTTCTTTAAAAGGTATATTTGAATATCTTTTTCAAAGGAGTCTTTTAAAAGGCTAATATTTTAAAAGCAGTCATTTATTAAGCCAACCAAAGAAAAATGTTGTCTTCCAACTGAATTATGAGTTCTCGTATGTTCCTTACTTTGGATAATAGGCATAGCTGAACGACAAAAAGGGTGATTGTATTTATATGCCACTATTTCTAAGCAGGTAACTGATAATACAAACAGATAAATTGGAGTGCCTCAGACACTTTCCTTTTTCCCTTTTGAGGTTTAGCCTATTGATTTGTCTCATTTGTTTTCCTTTTCTCCTTAAGGGTATTGTGCACGTCTTTGTAATCTCTTACTGACTAATTTTGTAGCAGAAGGTAGAAGTAACTGAAAGCATCCATCAGCTCAGTAGTCTACGTTGGACTATATTTTGCAGGCCAGATCAACCTCCTCTGATACTCTTAAGGCTTGTAAATATTAATCTTTCTGTGTGACTTTTCCCTTTTTCTTCTTCAGGGAAGACTTTCATCTCTAAAGGGTGTCCAATGCAAATTTTGTTCTTAGGAGATTTTAGATTATTTCTTATTAAAGATTTTAGATTAAGATTTTAGTTTTGTAGTTATTAAATATTTGATCATTTGCCACCTAGTACTGACTGATACACTGTCAGTTCCAACGCGTCCCCAATTTATGTTGTATTAGAAAAGTTTCATTATTTGACACATCCACGTATAAACAAAATTAATTTTTCTGCTATCTGATGCTGTGTAGGCACTAGATTTCAATGCGAAATCTATTTCGTTGGCAATCTGTGGCATCCTCACCAGTCTGAGTTAAGGTGGTTTTAGGGTTTTTTTTAATTTCACTGGATTTCTGCTTCACAATAGGCAACGGCTTTCTGCTAAACATCACTCAGTGTCTTAGATTAAAATGCAAGATTTAAGGATAATTATAAAATGCCTGCTTTGTAATTTACCATAAAGTACTAATATGTACTCTCGGTAGCAACTCCATTTTAATTTAGGTTTTGTCAGGGAGTCATTATGCCTACAGATAATTATCTAATATGTTTCCCAGGCTCTGTAACAGAGTCATCACAGCATCTCAGCTTTGTTGTTCAGTGTCAGGTGAATTACATTCCTCTCTGAGGCAGTTACTGTTAAAGACCTTGAAATGAAGCTTCCATTATTTGCTGATTGCTTTCACTGTAACAAAACAAAATTCCAGACATTTTACTTATTCTTTGTTGTCCACATGCTATAAAGGACATAAAGTTATCTCTTTGCCATTCTGGCATAATGAACGTTCATGTTTTAAAGGCAGTTAAAGCAATGATGATTTAGATTATCTTTTAGGATCATCAGGTTAATCAGAGAAGTGTTAGTGAAACTACAGACCAAATTTGGTGTGCCCTGATGTAATGTAATATTCATCAATGTAAAATTAATAAGAAGTTAGTATCTCTTGATATTTTGGATGGTGACATCTGTCAAATGACCTTGCTTGTGCATTCCTACCTGAAGAGGGTCCCCGCGGGAAGCCGGTCGAGTAACGACAATCACACCAATGTGGCTACGTACCGTTCTCCTTTATTGCTTCACAAGTGAGTGATTATATAGCCTGCCAGGCTGTCTATGCTCACACCTAAAGTTTTCTAGTGGTTAGCAACTATATGCTAGTGTCCTAAGCCTTATGCGGACTGGCTAACTATAGCTGGCTACATACCAGATGCACACCTCCCTTGCGGTTAACCCACTCTATTAAAGTTCTGTGCTTTCTCTTGCTCAATATCTCATACTATTATTTCTACTCTACAAGCCTTAAGTAAGGGTTGTCCAATCCTTCAAGGGCCACTGTGTGTCCTTGATCAACAAGGAATTCCTCTACACCTACCCATCCTCCCTTTTAAGGCCACACATGCCTCTGCTGTCAGAGAATGTGTTTTACGAATATCACCCATAGCAAATCAAGCCCTTGCCTTCAATACAGCTGCAGATGCAGTGAGGTGGCCCATCCCTCCCCAGAACCTGGGGAACTCTTGAACATTTGCACAGACATGAAGATGCCTTGCACCATAAATCTGACCGTACCCCTTAGAGCTGCCAAACTATATAAACCACATTAGTAGTTGGATCACTTAGCGACATGTGGAAGCTTTATTCACTAGCAGATGGGAAATAATTTACATTAGCGTTCTTATCCCAAGCCCCCACACTTGCCTTCCTGTGGGCTAAAGATCATTCCTTGCAGTTTACCAAGAATATTAAGAGGTCTTTGTACTGTAAATCCTTTCACTTGCTTCACTAATATTATTTCAGATAGGGACTTAGTTGCTACAGCTGTCTCCTGGGCAACATCAGTTAAAATCCGGCTTCTTCTAAGAGGGCCCCTGGGAACTGGTTTCCTGTCAGAGCCTGTTGATTTCTGAGCTCAGCCCTTTTCTTGTCAGCTAATGGGTACAAATTGAGGAAATGGGCAGCATGTTAGAGCAGTGTGAATAAGGGAAGTTTTGCTAAATGAGGTGGGTGGTGGAACCATCTGGACATTTGAAAACTTGCCTATTTCTCAGCTAGATAATTATCTAATTTCACTATTATTAGGCATCCAAAGTCCAAACGGCAACATCTTTGCCTGTCACTTAAATACAATATCAAAATGCCTGTTTTTTTTATGTGTTAATCTGGTTATTATTTTCCTTTGCAGTATTATTTTATAGCTTTACTTTTTATTAACAGTTCTTGTCCTTTTATTTACTAATAGCTATGTGCAAGTTTTGACCTTTTCCCTTTCCTTTAATAATGTTTGAAAAATCCTTTTGCATCCATTTACAAATTAACAATAGTTTTGAAGGCTTTCTGGAGAATATGCATTAATGACTGACTGTTCACTGTTTTAAATTTTGAGTAGTATGAAAGCAGTTCTGAAACACTTTTATTATGGGATGCAGTCTCTAAACTCCACTGCAAAATCAGGGGTAACTGCAGGATATATTGGTGAAGAGCTGTGAAATGGAACATCTAACCCTGTTGGTCCAGCACACAGATCATTTTCCCAGAATCATCCTACAAGATTACTCTTTGTTGTTATTTCTATGTGAATTCATAGGGAGACAAATTTTCCAACTGAATAATAAGTTGTAGGGCTTTTACTGGTTTGACAGCAGTTGTTTTTCATCTGAGAAACTAGATAACACCGAAAGAGAAGGACAAATATAAAAACATGGTGTAGATGCATTTCGCATCTTTAAAGTCCTTGCATAATTTTTGAGAAACATGATATTTATATAGTGCCTATTCACTGAACTTTACGAGAAACTCTGTGCAGTGAAAAACAGATTTTCCTTCAAAATGCATATATGTAAATATTTATTTTAGATTTATTAATGAAGGTTATCAAATGGAACGTTTTAAACATCTTGTCAAGGGGGAGGAAAGGACAGAGCAAGAGGGAAAACACCAAAGGACAGCAAGAACAAAAAGTCAGACTCTGAGGTTACCGGCACAGAAAATAGAAAAAAGGAAATCTTTCTTGTAGGTTTTTTTTTAAACACTTTTCACTTTCAACTTAAGAGTTCCTTCCCATTGCATCACCCAATGTGTAATTCTTGGTAAAAATAAAATAAAAATTAGCAGCAAGTGTTCAAAATTTGATTATTAATTATCATTATTAAATAGATGCATGGATATTAGAAACAAATATGCTCACTTCAGATTAAGTTTGCAGTCCCAGTATTAAAAACCTGTTAATACTTCTATTCCATCAGTTTATGGCAATTTATTAATCAGACAATGACTAAAGAGATTTTCATTTATTCTGTAGGTTGCTTTTTCTTCCATGGCATACAAAAGTATGCATGCAGACCCCCAAACACATGAACAATATGGTGGGGTGTTCTCTGAAGATGCAACTTATTTCTGTGTAAGAAAGAAAGGAAGAAAGATTTAGAATCATGGTTTTGTTAGCAAATTTAATGCTGCTTTGAACACTTTCCTCTTACAGGGTTCTTGCTGTTTGGTAGGTTACTTCCAAACTTGACATTCTTTACTTAATGAAAACCACGAAAAACATGAATGAAGATATTAGAAGATTCTGTCAGCTGAGACTCTGTGGCGGCATCGCTGTGTTCTGGTGCCCCCATGTACATGTTGGTGTAACACAAAGGGATAACAGCTGCTGGAAGTCTATTGCTGTCTATGAAGGCAGCACAGAAGAAAAGCCAGGTTTATGTTGAATATGAAATATGAGGAATTGCACTGGCTTCAGAGGGAAATAAGATGTAGTTGTTTTTTATGTAAGTAATGAAAGCAAGCTACACTCCTTTTTCTTTTTAAGAACAAATAAATATGAATTGCTGTCTTCTTTTCCCTCCCTGCCTTATGAGTCCAGAAAAGTCAGCACTTTCAGTGGTACATTACTCAGAATTTTGCCAATCCTGCTTCCTTGGGGACTACTAGAACATGTCAGGGCAATCCACCTTAAGAGCTGCTTTATGCCCAATTTGTGGATAATTAGTTTAATTAATGCCTCACACTGTTGACAGCAAGCTACTTATGACATACAGTGACAGAGTCCAAATCCTGAGAATCTAAAGGTGAAAATAGAACAATCATTTACTTATTTATTATTATTATAATCATTATTGTTGTTACCATTATTAATGCTATCGTGGCTTAACCCCATCCAGCAAGTAAGCCCCACAGAGCCATTTGGTCCCTGCCCCCCACAGTGGGATGAGGGACAGAACTGGAAGGGTAAGTGTGAAGTCATCAGTTGAGATAAAGGCAGTTTAACAGGTAAAGCAAAAGCCACGTGTGCAAGCAAAACAAAATAAATTAATTCACTGCTTTCCATCAGCAGGCAGGTGTTCAGCCACCTCCAGGAGAGCGGGGCTCCATCACATGTAACAGTTACTTTGGAAGACAAAACACAATCACTTCGAACACCTCCCCCTGTCCCCACCTCCCCCTTCCTTCTTTCTCCACCTTTATATGCTGAGCATGGCATCATGTGTTATGGAATATCCCTTTGGTCAGTTGGGGTCAGCTGTCCCAGCTTTGTCTCCTTCCAGCTTCTTGTGCACTCCAGCCTGCTCACTGGTGGGGTGGCATGAAAAGCAGAAAAGGCCTTGACTCTGTGTAAGCACTGCTCAGCAAATACTAAAATATATCGAGACTGTATTATCAACATTGTTTTCAGCACAAATTCAAAACACAGCCCCATACCACCTCTGTGAAGAAAATTAACTCTATCCCCACCAAAACCCGCACAAATAGGAAAAATGAGACAGCAAAAGACCTACCCCCGACTGAGACATAAGAAAAAGCCCTGAAAATTTAAGAAAGTTAAATAACATTCAATAAAATAAGATACTGTTATTCGTATGCATTCTTTCTAATGAGAAACAGAAGAAAACAAGAAAGCCTTGTGTTCCTTTATCAGAAGAACTCCCAGAGGTGATAAATCATACAAGATTAGGCAAGAATTTTAGTCATTTTATATCCTTCCTGCAGTTCAACTGAATCACAGAGTTATTTGTGAATGAATTTGTCCCAGGAAGAGGACAAGGCAGGGTTTTTTTAGTGATGTGTGCTGATGTAGTCTCTGATATCACCAAGTTGTACTACTGCAGCCTCCGGCTGCCCAAAGCAGCTTAAACACATAGAAGATGGGAGACAGCCCAGTTCAGTGGCTCTCCCCTACCCCCACCTGTGCTAAATACCCAAATCTCTCTTATCTCCTTCCTGTGTTTCCTGTTCCATCCTTAATGTGGTGATGTCATTCCACTGCAAAGTGCACTTCCCCCATGCTCCGTAGAGAAAAGCAGCAACAAATTCACATCAGTCTTTTAGAAGATTATCTCAACTGGCATAGGATCCACTCTTGGCTGTACCTTTCATCTCATGATAGGAGGATGTCAATTGGCCTTTCTGCATAACCAGAGAAAAATGCCAGCACAGAGTTGCACAATTTTTCTAGGTTTCTCAGACTCATTAATGAATCTTAATTTCAGTGTATTCTGAGAACAGAATATACTGCTGCAGTAAAAAAGACTGTGAAGATACAAATCTAGTGTAGAGTGTAAAACAGGATCTAGTACCCATCCATCTACAAGAAAGGCCAAAAGGAGGATCTGGGGAACTACAGACCTGTCAGTCTGACCTTGGTGACAGGGAAGGTCATGTAGCAGATCATCTTGAGTGCCATTACGCACCATATACAGGACAACCAGGCAATGAGGTCCAGTCAGCATGGATTTCTAAAAGGCAGGTCCAGCTTGGCGAACCTGATTTCCTATGACAAGATGACCCACCTAGTGGATGAGGAAGAGCCTGTGGATGTTGTCTACCTCAACTTCCATAAAGCCTTTGACACTGCTTCCCACAGCATTCTTGTGGAAAAACTGGCTGCTCATGGCTTGGATGGGGTAAAACTGCTGGGTAAAACTCTGTCTGGTTGGATGGCCAGGCCCAGAGAGCAGTGGTGAATGGAGTTAAATCCAGCTGGCAGACAAGTCACAAGGGGTGTTTCTCAGGGCTCAGTACTGGGACCACTTCTGTTTGACATCTTTATCAAGAATCTTGATGGGGAGATAGATTGCACCCTCGGTAAGTTTGCAGATGACACCAAGTTGGGTGGGAGTGTCGATCTACTCAAGGGTAAGAAGGCTCTGCAGAGGGACTTAGACTGGTTTGATAGGCCAAGGTTAATTGTGTGAGGTACTGCTCACACAAGTGCTGTGTCCTGCACTTGGGCCACAACAACCCCAGTCAGTGCTACAGGCTTGGGGAAAAGTGGCTGGAAAGCTACTGGGCAGAAAGGGACCTGTGGCTACTGGTTGACAAGTGGCTGAATATGAGCCAGCAGTGTGCCCAGGTGGCCAAGAAGGCCAATGGCATCCTGGACTGTATCAAAAACAGTGTGGCAAGCAGGACTAGGGAGGTTATCGTCCCTCTGTACTCATCATTGCTGAGGCCGCACCTTGAGTACCGTGTTAGTTTAGGGCATCTCACCACAAGAATGACATTGAGGTGCAGGAGTGGGTCTAGAGAAGAGCAACTAAGCTGGTGAAGGGTCTGGAGAACAAGTCTTATGAGGAGAGGCTGAGGGAACTGGGGTTGTTTAGTCTGGAGGAGACTGAGAGGAGACCTTATTGCTCTCTACAACAACCTAAAAGGAGGTTGTAGTGTTGTTGGTGTGGCCTCTTCTCTCAAGTAAAGAGCAACAGGACTGGAGGATATGGCCTGAAATTGCACCAGGAGAGGTTTAGATTAGATATTAGGAAAAAATTCTTTACTGAAAGGTTAATCAGGCACTAGAACAGGCTGCCCAGGGAGGTGGTGGAGTCACCATCCCTGGAGGTATTCAGAAAACGTGCACTTCAGGACATGCTTTAGTGGGATGGTGAAGTTTTTTGGGTTTTTTTGGGGTTTGGGTTTCTTTTTGGGTTGACAGTTGGATGCAGTGATCTTAGAGGTCTTTTCCAAGTGTGACAATTCTGTGATTCTGTATTCTGTAGTCAAAAGGGGAAAACTTGGTTTTTGTTTTTCCATTTTTGATTGAGTTTCATACACTTGGGTGGTGCTCATGATGAATGAGTTTGGGAATTCTGTTCTGTACTGTGCTAGTTCAGAATTACACACTATTAAAGATACAGTGGTACACAGCATTATTTTTGTAATGAAGTTTCTGACAAAGCTGAGTGAACCAAGTAGAGGAAGAAGGGGAGGTTGAGAACAATAGGAGGCAAATAGCAATCTGTAAAAGTAATGGTGTCAGGGATATTGATAGCCCAGTGGACTGTGACAGGTGTAGTTATGCTCAGTCTCTGTGGGAAATCTATGGATACAGCTGGATGCTCTGGAAGAAAATCTGGGAGAACCAGCTGTACAGTGAGGTTTGCAGAATCTCAAGACAAAACTTGTTGATTTTCTTTGAACTGCAACTGCTGGGCAAGTCAGAACAGGTTAAATGAGGAAGATAAGTTTAAGAGGAAACAGATGTAAATCCATTTCATATTTGTTCCAGCTCTGAATTTGTCTTTGAACAGGTTTGTGTTGAGATTTTGGGAATTTTAGACAGAAAGCTCCCTTGGGGTGTATCTGTGAAATACATATATGAAAACTCGTATTTCTACAACAGTGAGAAATTGCATAGTTACCAACAGTTTAACTCCCTAGTCTCACTTTTGAACTGATTTTATAATATAAATGCTATCAGAAACAGTTTTGACATATTATCCGATTCTGAGCCCCCCTCTCTGCCCCCAGCTTCTACCTGGATCCAGGTTTTTAGTTTCTATTTGCCAGCGTTCACAAGCAGTCACAGTTCTCATTTTGAAAGAGGGCAACTATGTGACTTGTGCAGTGAAACAAGATGTGCCAGCAGAGTCACAGAGGCCTAAGATTTTTGGATACTGTTTCTCTACCTCTATTTCCAGACAAACTGGCTTTCCTGGAATTTCCCCTTTTTTTTTCTTTTTTTTTTTTTCCTAAAAGTTATTTTTGTTCTGAATTCAGTGTTGGAATGTTGCTACATATTATATATGCTATGTGCAGTGACCATAGATCATGAGAGCAACAACAACTGATTAAATAATCAAGTGTTGAAAGTTGAAAGTATTAATTTTAAAAAATTGTTATTAACATATACAGAGAGCACATACTGTTTACAAATTAGCATCTGGGCTCATTTAAGGTTTGGTTGATGAAAAGTCCTTGTTGCCGGTAGACAGAAGTTTGTTTAGTCCAAAAAATTTTACATGAGGACAGGACTACGAGGAAGCGCTTTTAGGCTCCCATGCTAATAAGGTCAAAACTTTAGTTAATGAAGGTAGTGCAGCTGAGTAATTATTTTTGTACAACAGGAAAGATTTTAACATCTCAGCTGTAACTTTTAAATAAAAATAATATGAAAATCGGCTGAAATTTTTGGCTAAAAGTATCTCTTCAAAACAAGGTGTTACTCCAGAAGAGATTTGGGCTTTCTCAGCCAAGCATTGCTCAGTTTTGAGGCTACAAAAATGTGATTTGAGATACTTAGATACTGAAGTTCCCTGTGAGATTTTTTTTAAAGACTTGACTGCCTAGGCTTAACCAACAGGGTGAAAAAATACATTACTCATATCTAGGAAAACAATTCTGTGGCATAAATGTTAATGTTTCATGCCTAGTGCTGTTTAATTTCTCCAGAGTGCTTGAAGCACCTGCTCAGAGCTTGCAGATCTTGTTCAGGATTTGCAGGAGAGCTGCCTCTCCCTGTAGCAGCCACTGGAGATATCCTGATTGCACTGGGATGTTCAAATGGCATCACCCCTTTGGCTGGATGTCCAGATTCTAGGTTTCTTCTCCTTTCTTCCTCAACTCTGGCAGAGGTCAGACTTTCAAGAAGCAGAAATACTGCTGGTGTCTTCCATTTCTTTTCAAGGTTTTTTTTGTGATTAAGATACTTACTGATGGTTTTGGAGGCTCAAATTCTTTGATTAGGATACTCAGACACATCTTCAAGAGTCTCTTAATCACCCAGCAGTTCTGTAGAGAAGAGGCAGGATTTAGCATGTCAAGTTATTTCCCTTTTCTGTTTCTCCTATTTTTTTTTTTTTTTTCATTTTTCAAGAAAATAATTTAAGATTCTCCAAGAAAGAGGAAGGGAAAGGAAGCACATTTCTGTGTATGACTGGTTAGAGCACTCTGCTGGGATTACAGAGACTTGGCTGCTGGTTTCCGCATTTTTTTTTTTTTTTTTTTTTTTTTTTTTTTTTTTTTTTGATCACTGACTGTTTACAGAGTGAATGAAGAATAAATAAAAAGGAAATGTTATACTAAATGCTATTAAAATGTGAAAACATTGTGAAATACATTCAAGGACTACTTATTTAGACAATTGATATCACTTGAGGTTTATCTCATTAAAATAAACTTAGAAGTTTGTTAAAAGAATACTTCTTAATTCAGGCAAAGCAATTACTAAAGAAAACTAGCCTAAATTTGGCTAGAATGCTTTAATAGATGTAGTTCTTTCAGCTAGGATTAAGACTGAACAAGAAATGTTTGCAATTAAACAGAAATTAATAAAAGAGGAAGAACTCTCCCAGTGTCCATTAGAGCCTGTGTGTAAATGTAGTAGGAAGCTGCATCTCTGCTGTAATTCAATGATTCCTTGGATTTATATGGAGGAGTAAGTTGTGTAAATCGTTGATTCCAAACAGCCTTAATTTACATTCAAGGTAAAACTATTTCCTAGTAAAAATAATACCTATTTTAGTGACAGAGAATTTGAACTTTTGATGCTGAGTCCAACATCATTTCAGTATAATTTCAGCTCACAGTGGCTTTTGGTCTCCAAATAATAACACTTTTCCTAGAAATCCCATTATCAGACATAATTAAATCATTGAGTAATTGCCAGAATTTGAATGAACACTAAGTACAGCCAATGAATATAAAAAGCTTCGAAGGAGAAGCACTTTTCAGAGCCATTATCTGAGTGTTGACTCAGGGCTAGACTCTGACCCAGGTAGAGCCAGCTGCAGCCAACAGTGTCAACTTTCCTATCACAGATAGCACAGAAAGAGGTTCAGGAGATAGAGGAAGCAAGAGGTACCTAAGGAAGCTGTAACTCCTACTGCATCAGCTGGTAGCGTATGACCTGGTTGTAGTGTGTCACTTGGGTGTAGTGGTGCTATCCAAACATGCTGGCAGAAGAACTGAGGAAAGGAATGTGATGAGTAAAGTCTAGACTCCTCTTGTTTTGAGAAAGAGTATCTACAGTTGCATGCAACAAGAAACATTAATCAAGTAGCTTGCTTTCCTTAATGAAAATTTGAGCAGGGTCAAGCACAGAAATGAAGAGGAAATGGTTTCTGTAGTTACAGCAGCATCAGTAAACTCATCAGAGCCAGGACTCTGGCTTAAGCATTGTCACACAGTCATCCACAATAACGCTCCCCAGAGTTTGATTACCCTGATAGAGCTTTTGGCTGTACTAACACACTTCCACACAGTACCCAAGCTTGCTTCAGAGATATCATGAACAGGACCTATTCCTAATAAATGACATAGATGAAACCACCTGTTTTGGGTTGTGAAAGGGTTTAGCTGAAGGGACACAAGCTCTGCTTATTCCTGGGCTAGAGACCTAGCTCTTTTTATTTAGCATAACAGTTGTGGTTTCTGGGCCCAGGAATAGATGAACCTGCTTGCAGTCATTTCATGTTCCTATGCTTTAGCAATTGTAGAAATAAATAACACTATTGTTTTTTAATAGCACATACAGCTTATTATCTTGTTTTGTTACCTCCAGTTTCATAGATTTTTGTTATTTTTTAATATCACAGTGAGGTGTTTCGGTGCATACAGCCGTGGATATCAAAAGAATCCCATGTATAACACTACTCTGTCTCCATCACTGAACTAGCAATAATAATACTTTGATAGCTTTTTCTGATAACTGGTATTGTTTGTAGAATCATTCATCAAATTTCAAGGAACATTATTTCCAAAATTGAACTCAATCATTTAAAAAATGTTCCAAACTGTTTATTAAAGATTTCAAAATGGGGGACATTAGCAGAAGATTTCAGACAGATTTTATTGTTTGCCATTAAAACAGGAAACAGTACAATGTGAGGTCTAAAACCATCTATATGTATCCCACATGCAAAGCTCATCTTTTTCCTCTTTGCAGGGCTTCTGGCATAGTATGACACTTAGCTACTTAAGTACTTTGTTTTATTTTTCCAGTTACTGTAACCTGAATATTTATGCCTCTGGAAATTAGAAAACCAAGTTACGATTTCTCTTTTGGTAGCTTTCAACATTCAGTTGGCAGGGCATACTTTTTTGTCTGCTGCCTCTTTACTCACCCTGGTCTTCCCTCTATGCTCTGCTTGGCTTCTGGCTGATTATTCTGGCCTCTTAGTAGGTTGAGGTACCTCTTACATGTAGGTTTAAGAAGTTTTGTATCACTGAGTGAACACTGCTTGATAAAACGGCTACTGTTCTCCTTCCTAGGATTTAATGTGTGTCACCAGTGTCACAGGCACTGCTGCAATAGCATCACTGAATAATTGAACATAATACCCCGAATCCTGCAAAAAGGATCTGTATTACTACTTCTTATGCCCTGAAATCTAACAGAATATAAGAATATGAATTTCATATATATTTTTGAAATCATTTATGAGGCTGTATATGATATTTTATCTAACATACAAGCTACAGCATGGGTTATAAAACAGAATCAAAGATGTAGCTCCTGTGTTCGTTCTGCAATATGTCTGGGAACTGGAAATGTGACCTACTCAATAACATGCATGGTAGTTATTAGCACTTCCAACAGTGTGCATCATATGGGCAGCACAATCAGCATGCAGTTAGTTTTTCAGACAAATAAGTGAAAAGGAAACCCAGAAAGCCAGTAATTTCAATAGGTAAAATACATCAGGTAGCCAAGAGTGACGAGGGTCACTGGAAGGACAGGCAGAATATTAAAGAACTCAAAGCTGAGGGAACATAATTTGAGGAAATTAAATTGGAGCAGAAACCATAAGCATAATTTAATGTTAGCAGGCTGACAGAAGGAAGGGGTTTCTAAGGATAGGAGCTGAAGGATGAGAGTTAGAGTGGGCTGTGTGATACACAGAGGATCAGTAATCAAACAGAAGCTTTACAACATCAAGTCATGTGTGGGAGAAAGAGACAAATCTCACTGTACAGCTAGGAGTTTAGGGCATAATACTGCAGAAGAGCAGATGTTGCATATGTAAGAACTGAAAGAGCCTAAACAATTGTTAGAAAATAATAATAATAATAAAAAAAGATTAAAATGTAGCAGAAACTACCATAGTGTTACCTTATTAGCCTTTTACTGACTAATAGAAGATTTTAAGGAAAGAGAATAGGAAAGCACAGAAAAGTCCTTCCTGCTGGAAGTCTAGAAATCAGGTGATTTAGGGAACTCCAGAATTCAGAATTAATTGAATCTGAAATCCAGGGCTAAATCTCTTATGACTTTTCCAGGAAGTAAATCTTCTCGAAGTTCTGAAATTCTGGAAATAATTCTTTTTTTCAGTTCTTGATACTGTTCTCACCTTGACTTGTCTCACATCCTGTGGCAATAGCTTGTTAACAGAAAAAGTGCTCCCTAATGTTTTGCGAATTTTTGGGTGTCATTAGTCCTTGCATTATAAATAAAAGACAAATCCCCCTTACCTGTTCCTCATTTCCATGTATTTTTTTTATGTTATAGATTTCTGTATCTTCTTATTTCAAAGCAAAGTCATCCTGGTGGTCTGTTTCTCCTCAGTTTTGATACGTGCCATTCCTTACCTCTGATCATTCTAGCAAACCTTTTCTAAATTTACTTTATTCTTTTTGAGGTGGAGCAACCAGAATTGCAAACTACTAATCTACGTAGGGTTGTTTATTTTTTTTTGCATTTCTCTCTTAATAGCTTGCAGCATTCTGTTTTTCTTTCTGATCACTAATGAGAACCACTATATTTAGAGGTCAACAATATTTTCAACATCTTTTTCTTGTATGTCAACAGATAAATACTGGGTCATGTAAGTATGGCTAGGATTGTTTTTCTCCATGTATGGTACTACACATGCTTTTTTATTGGTCACTAAAATGAAAGGTGAAATTCAATCCCTTAATAACAAGCTTCCTTCGTTAGCTCTTTACTATCAGCTTTATTTTTGATTACTGTGAATAATTTTGAATTTGTCCATACCAATCATTTATTCTTGGGTCCTGAACCTTCTTCTGGCTTTAGTTAAAAGACTTTTCCAAGAGCACTTATTAGTTCCAGTTCCCTGTGGCATCCATTTCACTCATCTCCCCTGCTCAACAAGTTTATCAAAATGCCCTATAATAATTTTGTGATGAATCTTCACCATAGTTACTGCAAGCCTACTAATTTTATTATGTGTTACGCTATCAATGTGTTGGCTAGAAATCAAGTATACTGGAATGTTTCAAAAATTGTCATTGTTATCATCATCATCACCACCCATTATTATTATTACCTTTTGTCCTGTGACACTGAGGCTGTTTGGAATGATAGCTCAGTGCTTTCCTATTTTAATACCTATAGAAACTGAGTAATGTTTTCAGTTTGTGGTGGATTTTTTTTTACCGTTCTTTTTCTGAGTCCTTCCAAAACCTCCTCTATAGGTATTTCAATTGATCAAGTTCTTCTCATGCCTTCCCCTTTAAAAATGAAAATTCGGGTTTTGGAAGCTTGCTAAACTGTTCTGCAATCAACAGTGATGCAAAGAAATAATTTAGGTTTTTTCTCTGACCTTATTATCAGTGAGTACTTTTTACACCTTGCTTATCTGTTAGCCTCACTGCATCTTCACCAGGTTTCCTGCTGGTGTTGAGGCCATGATGAACATCTGGTACTTGATATGGGAAGAGATCAGAAGCCAGAACAGGGATGCAAACAGATGATAAACACAATTGTAATAAAAATAAAGGAGATAAAAGTATTTTTGTGTGTCTCTGGATGTGTGTTATGTATCAATTGCTGAAGCAAGAAAAAGGAGGGGTTTGGTAAATAAGAAAGGAGCTGGCAATGTCCTAGAAAAAAATGAAGCAAGATCTAGAGACTTACGGAGAAAAGACAGAGGTGGTGATTCTGAAAATGAATATATTTCATTATTCAAAAAAATGGGTCACTGTTTCCAAAGAGTTCACTTTCCTCACTCTGAACACTGGACCAAGCAAATTGGAGAGATGACTTTTGCTATTGTACCAGCTCATCTAATTGTCAGGGTCATGACAGAACAAACAAGTGATATCTCCTGAGGGCCTTTCTTGGACCCTAATATGCTTTCACTATTCTATTACCAGTGATGGCAAACCCATGCGCAGCTGTTTGACCCTGTTGGTTAGTATGAAATCAGTGAGATTAGTTGGTATTTGACACCCATGGTAATGAAGCCATATGACTAGCATCTAAGGATGAATTTTAAGAGAGAAAAGCTCTAGGTATTTTCATGTAAACATTTTTTCTAGTTTTCTCTCAGTTTCTTCATTTGCAGAACATGAGTGATAATACTGACCTATTTTCAAGGAACTGTTGATTTCTCTTTTGTTATTTTTAGTTGTTGGATCTAAACAATTCCTTGCAGGAATGTTAATATTAATAAAGCTCAAAATGCAAAGGCCTGTACAAATGCTGAATACTTTTCTATTTGATTCTTCATCACCAAGAGAGAATACATGGTTTGGAAGTATCCAGGTTTATATGGGGTTACTGTTCAGAACACTGCTCTTCCAAAATATAATTGCCTGACTTTTCCTACCTTTTACATTTCACTTCAAGTATGAATATCAGCAAAGGTTGTAAAGAGCTTGTGAAAGCACAGAATAGTGGATTACAATGTCAAACAGTGGAAGGTGAGTACTTGCTGAACATGGGAAAAAAGTGATGGGATTGGGGTGTGTATGTATGTGTGAGATTAAAATCTAGTTGGCACTTTCAGCTAATAATAATCCAGAGGGGTAGAAGGGTATACAGATAACTAAGATATTTCAGGGCAGAAGGCAAATGCATACAGTACTTAAAAATTATTAAATATTCTGATGTCTGTGACCTTTGTTTAGATTCTCTTTTTCCTCTTTTCCCCCCTACCTCCACTCATTTTCCTTAAGTAGGGTTATGGAACAAGTGGCAACTCTCAGAACTGTTAGCTGGTATCCAGGCAAACTTGTACCTAGGTTAAGTTCATAAACAAGATAAAGCATCTGTAGAGAATAACAATATTTTCCTAAATACAACAAAATTAAGAAGTCATATAGCCTGCCTTTATTGTTTCCTATTGCTGGACATAATTTACTTAAAAAAGAAACACTAGTTTAATTTCTTTGTAGTCTAGTCTGAGTTTTTAGGCTGATTTTAGGCTAGGAACCTCTTTTTTTTTTTGTTCTATATTTCAGAAGCCAGACTTGGATAAAGGTTGGCCTTCCTAAGAGCAATGTTTCTTTTTCTTTTTTCTGTATTGCAATTTTATCACTAAAGATTAAGTGTTCTGGCAATCTTCTGATCCTAAACCAAAACTACTAAAATTTTTATACATGCAAGCTATAAATATATACTTTTTTTAGTAAAATATTATTGTAAATATGTATCTGTACCTGCTGAGGTACTGATCTTGTCAGTAATTTTATTTGTGTATTCAATCCATATACATAGGTCAAGTTCTTGGAAGTACTGCATTCTATCCTTCACAGTTAAATAAATTAGTAACTGTTCGCAAGATAAGGGCACAGATGCAGTGACTTGGTTTTGTCTTATTATTTCTTTTTGTTTATATAAATATGGTATGATAAGATAATATACCTCTGGATAGTATTTATTGTTGTGATAAAAACTGAAATTTCTTGGCTTTTTACATTTCATTCCTCTGATAGTATTTTGGTGGAATTGTTTACTGCCACAGATGTCCATTATTGCCACTCGTGCTAAGTGATGATTTCTATTTTCTATATATTTGTATTAATTATCATAACATGATTCTTTAAAATAAATACTTTTCTCATCCTATTCTGTTCTTATTAATTTTGTTAGTGTTGTCCTGAGAATGTGGGCCTGAAAGTGTGGTTCTGCACACGGAAAACCTGGTAGTCATTTCATGACTTTAACTAGTCATAGTCATATGAGAATGTATGATCATGTAATTTTTAGAATTTAGTCCTAGTCTCCTTGCTGTCATTCATACAGATACTGAAAGCTACTGAAATTAGATGTGTTAGTGGAACTGAGACAGTACCTTTAGAGGCAAAGCACAGAAATTGTGCCTCAGATCCCTATCATGGCCTACTTTACAACGTGAATTAACTGATGTGATCTTTTAATGTCTTACTCTCAAGTTCTGAATGTAATTCAAACTCTCATATCTATAACGTATTAATTTAAAAGCTAGCAACTATTGCTGCTTTTTCAGAGAGAAAACCACTTTGTGCATGCAACAGGGCCAGGTGATGGATTGTAATTTTCTTTACCCTAAAGCAGAGTAAGACGACACTCCTGAAGAGTTAGATTCAGCCTCCTTCAGTTCAGCTATGAATAAATTTGGGTGGAAGAAACTTGTGCAACTTGCTCAAATTCAGAAGAGTATTTTGACTACCAACAGGTCATTGATTTCAAAGGTGAACAAGCAGATTAAGAACTTGGGGTAATGAAAATGTCAACAGACAGTAGCAGAATTTGGACCAAAAGTTTATTCTGCTGCTTTCGGTAGCCTGATACAGTCGTGTCCTTCCTACTACTAGGAGGCCTTCAGTCAGTTATTTGCAACATAGCATATAAACTGGTGTCAGTGAAAGAGCTGAAGATGGTTAATATCTCTGAGAATCAGGTGGTATCATTATCAACTGTTGCAGCTTCTGGATTTTAAATCTGAGCTTTATTTCTTTTTTCCTGTTGTCTCTGATTATAAAAAGAAGTTATTTTGTTTAAAGGAAGGCTATGCATCTGTGACAAATTAAAGCAAATAAATGACTCTTCCTAACTTGAGATGGCAGCTGGTAGGGCTTAGAGGATCAAAATGAGTGATGAAGGCCATATGATTTATCCTCTGGAAACATGCAAACTGAGTTTTGGTCCAAAGAAGTCTGTGCAAATGGCTCCTATACACTGAAATAGCCCACTTTTGCACCCTGAGAAATCAATTGACCCTTGCCTGCAATTATGGTTTGTAAAATTTTTATAAATACTTTAGATAATTTGCAAAATTATCTTTCAGTGTGAAACTAGGGAAATTTTTTTGTTGCTGTTGTTGTTGTTGTTGTTGTTGTTGAGTCAGCCCAGCAGTAAATGAAATATAGGACAGTTGTCACTACAAAGTAGAGTTGATTGAAATTTCAGAGGCTTTATTTTTGCTGCTTTTTTTATTTTCTTGGTTTTCAGCCACCTATAGAATTCACCTTTTTTAATTGAAATTTTGATGGGTTTTTCTGAAAATCAAAGGCATATTCGATCCATTCACATTTATGTTAACCAGTTCAATAGAAAAACAGGTGTGATTGCCAAGCTGATTGTTCCTAGGAAAAGAAATTGCATTTACAAAAGCCTTTCTAAAAGCTAATCTGATTTAGAAGCTTGATTCTGAAAATGTTTCCTTTCTCTTTAGAATAGAGGATTCTAAAGGGGGGAGTCTCTGTTTGTTTGGTGTTTGTTTGTTTTAGTTGCTAACCTATTTATTTATTAAGCTATTATTCATGGACAGTAAAGAAAAAAAAAAAAAAACAAACATCCCAGAAGGATGGTGAACTTGTATTTATTACACTTACTAAAGTTTAATTCTTTCAAGGTATACAACATAGTATTACATTCGCCAGAACTGTCACTGATAGTTCTGATGATAATTGATTTGCAGATTTAAGATGTATGGTTCTTTACTGTCAAGTCCATTCATCCTCAGTGTTTGCCTTTGTTGCATGCTTGCATTGTCTGCCACAATAAGGACCTAATATTGTCTGAAGTTTTCTGGGTCCTATTGTATTGTCAAAAATAACAAGAGAAGTCTGTAATAAATGTTAAATATCTAATTTAGCCATAATGCATAATGCACCCCTGTACAATACTGTTAAATAGTAAAATGTTTTTATAAGCTTTTTAAATGCAGTGTACACTGGGAATAAATAATGGTCATCATGGTCTTTTGCCAATGTTTCTCCCAGGATTCAGCCAAAGAACTCTGAACTTGGAGATTTACAAAACACATCTGTGTTACTACCTGGCCAATATTATAAGTGATAAGCAGAGGCTGTACCCACAGGCACAATTGTGTGATTGTGATTTTGCATGCCTCATTAGTGTCACTGATTAGTGTGCACTACTCTATTTTATTTCCACTCTTTCAGAAGTTATATCTTATAATAATTTTCCTCTCACTGCATTTTTAATAGAAATGTAGTTCCGTGATTGTTTTGTGGTTTGTTTTTTTTTTTTTTCTGAGCAGTAATTCTCTGAAATGTGTCTAGGCACAGTTTTGTCATGATAAGATACCTTTTAAAATTGTGTTAAGGCAAGTAAAAGGATAATAATTTACTCATATGAAACCTGAGGCAACATATAAAAAGTAGCTGTTATAAAGGACAGTGCAGCTCAGCAAGACTGAAAATATACACGTGTCTTATATAGTGTGAACCACACCAGCAGTTTTGCTGAAAGACTGGAAAGCTGCCACAGCCACTTATAGATACACCCCAGTTACAGCTGGAGAAGGTCAGAGACAAACAAACCTTGAGCCTTGGATTTATGCATATGCAGATGACAGTTGTCTCCTGAAGGAGACATTGAAAAAGAGGGGACAATGTCAAACTGATCTCAGTTTGACAGTGCAATCCTGGCCCAGCCAGTCACTTTCTTTTCAAACTTGTCAAAGTGCCACAGCATGTAGGCAAAATGCCATCCAGTGGTACCAAATGGTGAAATAAAGTGATGGGCTCAGCAATACAGTGAAAAGCATTCAGGATGCACACACAGACATGGGTTGCATTTGTGTAGTGTGGGAAGTTAAAAGCATCACTCCCTTGCTCCTCTCCTCTGCCCTCCAGCTAGAGCTGTATGCAAGGGTGGAATAATCTTGTGAATTTAGTTTCAGCTCATTAAAAATTTGGCAGCTAGTCTAAGCTAGATGCATAGTTCCCTCTCTAATCAGTGAAAACTGCCCCTGGTTTAACGTTCTGGGGTGCCTCTGTGCACACTCTCTCAACACAGAATCTCCAACAAACTGTGTGTTTGCCTGTCTGCATTGCTTGCATTAATTCTCTCTCTTCTCAACCTTCTGTCTGGTCTAGCTACAGTAGGTCATTAGCAGATATGCCAGTGTGGGGGTGTCCAGCAGTTGGTCCGACATCTCCTCTTTGACACTTGCTGACCTGCTAGGACTTGCTATGAATTTTATGAAGTTCATTATTATAAGCAGAGAGGTAGTTTGGGAAGGATATCTAGACAGTATGTGCCCTGAGCAGCTGAATAGCTGGAAATCAGCTGCTAGATTAACACACAAATTTCCCTGTAAAAGGGAAAATTTGAGCCACAGATAAAAAGCATTTCCTAAGGATCAGCTCTTTCAATATGAGGTACATTCTAATCTCCTTCTGTGACCAGGTGACCCATCTAGTGGACAAGGGAAAGGCTGTGGACATTGTCTACCTGGATTTTAGTAAAGCCTGTGATCCAGTATCCTACAGCATTCTCCTAGAGAAGCTGGCAGCTCATGGCTTGGAAGGGTGTACTCTTAAATGGGTTAAAACCTGGATAGATGCCTGTACCCAGAGAGCTGTGGTAAACAGAGTTAAATACAATTGGTGAACAGTCACAAGCAGTGTTCCCCAGGGCTCAATTTTGGGGCCGATCTTGTTAAATATCTTTACCAATGATCTAGATGAGGGGATTGAGTGCTTCCTCAACAGGTTTGCAGATGACACCAAACTGAGTGGGAATGTTGATCTGCTCAAGGGTAGGAAGGACCTGCAGAGGGATTGGACAGGTTGGATCTATGGGTTGAGGCCAATTGTATGAGGTTTAACAAGGCCAAGTGCCGGGTCCTGCACTTGGGCCACAACAACCCCAGGCAATGCTACAGGTCTGGGGAAGAGTGGCTGGAAAGTTGCATGGCAGAAAAGGACCTGGGGGTGTCGACTGACAGCCTGCTGAACATAAGCCAGCAGTGTGCTGAGGTGGCCAAGAAGGCCAACAGCATCCTGGCCTGTATCAAAAAGACTGTGGCCACCACGAGGAGGGAAGTGATTGTGCCCCTGTACTTGGCACTGGTGAGGCTTCACTTTGAATACTGTGTTCAGTTTTGGGCATCACAGTATAAGAAACATATCAAGGTGCTGGAGCAGGTCCAGAGAAGGGCAACGAAGCTGGTGAGGGGTCTGGAGACCATGTCTTAATGCAGAGTGGCTGAGGGAACTGGGGTTGTTTAGTCTAGAGAAGAGGAGGCTGAGGGGAGACCTTATTGCTCTTAACGATTACCTGAAAAGAGGTTGTAGTGAGGTAGGTGTTTGTCTCTTCTCCCAAGTAACTAGCAATAGGAAAGATGGGTAATGGGCTTAAGTTGCACCAGGGGAGGTTTAGGTAAGACATTAGAAAAAATTTCTATACTGAAAGAGACATTAGGCATTGAAACAGACTGCCCAGGGAGGTGTGGAGTCACAGTTTAAAAAACATGTAGATGTGGCACTTCAGAACATGGTTTATGGTCATGATAATGTTAGGTAGAAGGTTGGACTTGATCTTGGAGGACTTTTCCAGCCTTAATGATTCAGTGATTCTGTAATTCTCTCCAAGTCAGATGAAACCTCAAAGTATTTGTCTTCCAATTTCTAATACATGTTTAATGTTTTAAATTACTTTGTACTATCGGACATAGTGATTGCATAATTGCAAAGTATTGTACTCCTCCTATAATGCAGCATAATTTCTGTCATAATCATTGGAGTTATACATGGCTAAACACAGACCATAATGGTTATATTTCTAGCATTGACTGGTGTTTAATATCAATTTGTTTTGTTTTGCTTTGTTCTGTTTTTTTGGTCAAGCAGACCAAGTGTGAGATTCGGCGCCAGAAAATGCTTTCTGTAGGGAATTTAATTTCCCTATGTGGTCAATGGAGTATAGAAAGTAATTCAGCCTATCTATCTGAAGAAGACACCCAGTGGTTAGTTATTGAATTGTTTTCTATGTTTCATTAACCGCAATGGGTTAGCCTCCAAGCTCTCTTATAGATATCTATGGTAGGTGTTTAAACCCTGAAGTAAGTCCCACCCACAGTCTTTCTGCTTGAGACAATAACTTTGCGAGTAGGAAAATTGCAGTTTGCTGTTCTAGCATTTCATACTGCAGCGAATGTAAGCAAGTCAGCAGCAGTAACAGCAATAATTTGAGCCATTACTTTTACAGCTCTTTTGTTTCATGCACCTTCTGGGGATTTTCAAACATTCAGGTTTTTAAACAGCCTCTCCAAAGATTTATTCTGTCATTTGTAGTATCAAGGAATGGGAAAAACAGAAAACCCAAACAGTAAATATATTTAAAAAAATATGGTCTACCTTCTGACCTACTAAACAACATGCTCGACCCTTCAGAAGATTCATGAAGCTCAAGAATTGCTCTTAAAATACAAGAAAAAATTGGTGTTGTAAAAAAAAATTACTACTTGACAGTTCTTATTATACAGTTAAGCAAAGTAACTAAATGTGAACTGGCCTGTGGCATCTGTGGTTTTTTTCCCAGTGATTAGACATGACAGGATGTTATCTCTGACTGTGAGATGGAAGGTAATTCAGTTTTCATGGAACTTTTATGTGATGCTGATTGAATTATTATTTAAGATATGTGTCATGGCTTATGTAGGGCATTATATGCTCACTGCTTTTATTTATGACTGAGATATTTTACTACCTTCTAGGTATTCACAAGTGTGATAGGTCAAGAGACATTTGCAATTAATAGTAGAAAGCACACTCCGCAATGTTGAGATATTAATATGATCTTCTGCCTTTTCTCTAGAGTTTTGTGGAGAACATTGTCTTTAAACCAGAAACAGAAATGATAAAAATGTTCTGCTATCATAAAAATCCTGTATTTCTATGTAGGTCAATTTGGAAATATGCAAGGAAAGATGGACTTTATAAGACAATATTTGTAATGGAGAGGAATAAAGATTTGAACCTAGTATTTTACTGACAGAGTAGTAAACTGCTGCATGAAATTGTTAAGCATTCTGAAATACATGATAGCATGTGGGGAGGGAATAATTGTTAATGTAATAGTTTCATTCCAGAAAATGAAAATCTCATTTTAACTCTTCCCTCTGCTAAATTTGTTTCTCAGCAGTTCATTAAGGACAATGAAGGAGAATAAAGGTTTCTGTCTTGTTTCATGTTCAGGGTGATTTTAGTGAAGTAAAGGAAACAGCAATTCTCTGAAATTCAAACACCAACATGTGTAGACATAATCTGTCTACTGTTTTGCGTTCTAAACTTTAATTTCATGTTGGTTTATATTTGTATGTTTTCAGATGTTTATTTATGAAACTATTAGGCATTATTTATTTATGGGTAGTTTAACCTGCAGACATTACTAAGATTCCAAATAACAGCACTTTTCTCTGTCTGGCATGTCAAAACACTTACATGCTGCTAATATGACTGCATCAGACCTATAAACCAGGAAGTCTTTTCGTATGTACCCCAGGAGAGTTCCACTGGAAACTTAGCAGACCCCAGAGAAATTTTCCTTGCGGCTGTCTTAGCTTTGGAAGAATTTTAAGTCTTTCAAGACAATCTTCAGAGCAGTCTTGCCTTTCTCTTGTTACAAAAAACCCATCCTAAGTCAAAATGTATTTTCCTGTATTATGTGGTGAGAAACAGAGTCAAACCACCGTTTCTGAATTCTTTACAGAAACACTAAGTGTCCCCATCTGATCCATCAAGGATTTTTGCAAGCAGGGCACATGTGCACCTTTGCATTTCCCGTTCATGAGAGCCCCCATGAACTCTGTGACAGAAGCAAATAAGGCCTCAGTAAGGCTGTTGCAGTTGATTTTCACTGATGGATTGACTAGCTGAGCTGTATTGATGAAATTTCAAGTGGGTCATCACAGAGAATAAAAATCATGCAGTAAGTCAGTGCACAAGGGGATTTTGGTCCACTGGTGAGTATGTCAGAGATCAAAACAAGTTTCTCACTTCTTTCATAACATTAATCAATAGGAAGATGTGTTAGGAAGGTGAACGGTTTGATTTTTTTCGAATTAGAGGACAGACTAGTACAACTCCTAGCAGAAAGAGCCTGGTGCAATTTGGTGGCATATAGAGGATCTTCAGTTACAAAAGACACAGGATAGTTTGGTGGACGTTGAAGAAAGGGCTACTGTCAGTTGGAAATACCAGGATCCAAGTTGGCTCTCTTGTGCTTTGAGACAAAAATGAACAGTACCTTCTCATTAGTAATAAGTCTGTTTCTGGCACTGTCAAGCACCTAATTACTGATTGAGCATTTATTCGGCACAGCGGAGATGATTTTCTTTATGGATCATTCTTAGAAAGCAAAGCACCTCCCTTTACATTTAGCTGTATTTCCTAGAATTTTGAAATGTTCCTGTCCTCTTGATAGAGGAAAGGAGACCACCATTTGGATGTGTCTCAAGCTGATTGTGCAAAAGAATGACTCACTTGATACCAAATTTTTAAAAGTGAGTCATGGGTTTATTTATAAGGAGTAGGTGGGAGGATATGAGAACTCCTCAAGTCCCCTTAGGCTTCAGGAAACCTACAGTGGAAATAACTTTCAGTCGTCTGATCTGGGCCGATATTGGCACCATCCGTTTTTTCCTGATAGCCCAATAAGCTTTCATTCTTACTTCATGTTTTGTTAATGTGGAGAAAAAGGAGGGGAAGATGGGAAACTATCAAATAGTTAAAGTGGGATAAAACACATTTTGACATCACTTGGCACCCCTTTTTCAGACTGTCTTGGAAACAGATCCAGTTCTGATGAGGAGCTGAATTCCAAGCCATCTGTGAATCCTCAAACTTGCACACCCACAGTGGAAAATGGGTATAATTTGTTTCTATAGCTGCTTATGGGATCTGACAAACATTTTTTTTTCTCTTTTGGTTACTTTTCTATCTACATCCATCTTTTCATCCTTATTTTCTCTGAATTTTTGACCAGTAAGAAGAGGAAAGAAGCACCATCTGTTCTTAAAAAGCTCTAAGTTTGGCTGCTTTTGCTGTTAATCAGAAACAAATCAGACTAAAGCACAGCATTTGGTATTCCTCAATTATAATGTAACAGCAAATGTGAGGAAACCTAAATGGATCAGTGTTTTGTTACTAAACTAAGTATAGTATGACTACTGTGGGATTATTGTTTATTACTTCACGAATATATTGTCTAATCCAGATTTTTTTTTTCCCCCAAGGACATTGTTAACAGTAATCCAACTATATCTAAATATTTTTCATTCTTTCTGTTATTTCATTTGGAGTATTTGCTAACTATAATTTATAAAACTATGGACAGTCACAATAATTTTCCCACAACAGTAATGGTAAATGTTTTTTTTCAGCAAGTAGAAATCCCTGTAAAATCTGTGAATATTCTTTTCTTTCTGTGTCTACTGGACAGACTGGTCTAAAGTAATGTAACAGATTTCATGCTGTCTAATTATAAAAATTATGTTTTATTGTAAGACAACATTGCTGTTAAAACTCCACTTGGCCAATTAGAGAAATATACACGTTAGTGATTTTTATCTTCTGAGAATTGGGAGCTCATAGTGCATTAGTGACCGTGAGTCATTAGATGCAGATGAGTTAAAATAATTTAGTAGTGTAGATGGCATCATCAAGAAATCTGATGAAAATTGCTGTTTGAATCTGAGCAGTCTGCTGAGTTTTGTGCTATGACATTTGAAGACTGAAAATGCTTGTATATGGAATACACATTCCTCCCCTTGCGAAAATGGAGGAGTAAATCTTAGCAGTGTTTTGTCATGACTCAATCTTAATTTCTGATCCTCTGCTTTTATCGCTACTGCATATCCTATCTTTTTTTTTCAAAGCAATACAAATAAAAGCAGTACAGTCAATCTCTGGTTTCTGATGTTATGACAAACTGCAGAGAAGGCCCATTATTTTGTCTCCTTTCAGTGAGCAGTAGCCGAAGGAGGAATTTCACCCTAAGTGTTTTTTCACTGGAATCTCCAGATGGTCTCGTGTTACAGTGCTGCATCCGACACACTGACAAATAGGCTGTCAGGGAAGATTTTTCTTGTAATGTACACTGTGAAACTAAACCATCTATTTGTTGATATACATTGTTTGAAGTGTGTGCAGTTTGCCATGAGACATCATGAGAAGGTGACACGTCTTTGCCTCTATATGGATGTGATTGAAGTAAAAGTGATGTGGTTGTGCCGTATACTGAGTTGTCAAATGAAGTCATGTGCCAGTCAAGTAGCTATGGAGAATTAAAAGAAGAGTTATTTCTCACCTTTTACAGGGTGACATTAGCTCTGTGTAGTCCCTTTATAAGTTTTCTTACGTGAGGGATCTAAATACATGCAATTAGCTGAGCCCATCTAATTTGTTCACCTGCTGTTAACTATAAGAATAGGCATGGTGATCTCCATAAAAGTTTAATAATAAAAGAGGAAGAGCTCAAAGAACAATTTCTTAGCTTGTAGAAATAATATTCAGCTCCTCGTTGTATTGAACACTATTGCAACACTAGATTCAGACTCGTGATTTAGAAACCTAAGTGGAGGAATAGGGGTCTTTATCTGTAACAGTTTCCCACTACTTGTCTGTATTCACTGCTAGAACTTGAAATCATTTCATTTCTCTCACATTGCTACTGCTGTTGATCTTGACCACCAAATCTTCATGTTACTGACTAATCTTTATGTTGGTAACTAATTGGTTTCAATAAATCACATATTTTTTTTCTCGACTTAGTTGCTTTAAAGTGAGTTCTATTCCAGCATGATGGGGCTGCATTTGATCTCTCAGAGTTCAAGGTTCTATTTGTTGGAAGATAATTTGGCTTTCAAACTACTTTATTCATAACATGTATGTCACCGGTACAGTGTAGAAGATCATTTACCAGGAATAGGCATACATTTATTTAATGTCTGTGATATTCTTCCAGAAAGATGTATTCCTTGCAAAAGGCAACGTGAAAGATAGCATGAAAAGCAGGCTTTTACTACCCTGCCTACTGTTTTGTATATAAAGGGTAGTTTATTGAGTTTTCAGGGTAAAGAATAACAGATGCATACTAGATGTGCACAAACAGAACCTAAATTTTGCCACTACCTACCAAATGCTTCTACTGCTTCATTTCACTCATACAGGTAAAAGAAATGTATGCCCTAATTTCTTACCATATTTTTAATTATGCTTGAAGCAATTAAGTAATTTGAGAAGCTCGGAGTTCATTGCCCTGAATAGTTTTGAGGGGAAACCTGTAGTTTCCCTGGTTAGTTTATAAAGCTGATAAGCTACATATTTATGTGTTTAGATTTAGTTTCACATCCTTCACTTCAGTCAAAAATTAGTATCTATAAATAGGTAACTTACATGTCTTTGTATGCATAAGGTGAACTGCTGCATGCTCATTACAGCTTTTCATAAGACTTCAGAGTACGAGTGATTTTGACATCACTTTTTGCCTTCTCTTTTTTTTCCCTTGTCGCAGTCTGCTTAATTAATAATGAATTACTGCAGACAGATTCTGCTACAATTTGGTATTCAATAGTTTGGGTGCTAGCTACAGTGACTGCAACATACAGGCTAACAGCAAATAATTTAGTGTGACTTACTGTGCTGTACCTATAGAAACAACTAAATCAGCAAGTACTCTGAGGATGTAAACCAGGCAGTTTCACTTCTAAGAAAACAGACAAGGAGATGAGTGGAAGCGAGGTGGACAAATATGGTTTGCATATAAATAGTGTTACTATTCTTGTATTAGTATAGAATTAGCTTAGAGAAACAGAAAGTTACCAGTGGAGCTGGCAGCAGGTGACTTTCTGAGCCACATGTCAGTTACTGACCACAATCTGAAAGGTTAGACTGGTAACTTACTCAGATTGACTGAATTTATGCCAGTTCCATTCATTTAATTTCATGGAAAAGGCTAGCTTCATAAATATTTTTAAAACCTCACAGATTTGGAACAGGATAATAGATGTTATAGGTTGTGAGATATGTCTCTTCTGTTGAGAGGAATCGTTTGCTGCTTTTGTAAAATCCCATCCAGATTTGGCCAAGTGGCAAAAATCCTGGTTTGCATATGTTCAGCAACAATTTCTGGACTCCAGATTGCTGGTATATCCCAGGAGACTGGCCTAATAATCTAAAATAAGAGTGCTTAGTGATCTAAGGAATGCTCTGTTTAGACAAAACACTATCAGACACATCTCTGAAGGCTAAAATACTTGGAAAAATTAGGTGTTAGGCACCTTGAGTTGGTTATTCAGCGTTGGAGTCTTTTACTTTGATAACTCTTCTTTGCCTAGATGTAAGTTCACTAAGTCTTAACCTGATTGAATAGGTGCAGAGGAAAAAGAGAATAAAAAAAAGTCTTTTCAAACACTCCTGTGCTGTACAGATGATCATTCTAAAATCCATCAAGGAACAACTAATTGTGCCTTCAAAGTAGATCTGAAAAATATGCAATAAATAAGGCCTTGTATTAAAAAATTTCAGAAAGAAGTCATTTAATAAGCAAAGTATGAATATAGCGGGGTCTATATGGGAGAAAATTTTATACGTGCTCATCATATGCATGTACAGGAGAGTACTCCTAGTGTTACCCTTTGCAGGCTCTATGGTGCCTGACTTTTAACTTCAATAAAACTTAACCTTTTTTTCTGGAAAGTCTAGCCTATAAGATCGTGTTGTATTTCCTCAAATTTAACACAGTGCATGGCGTTACATTGAAACTGGATTGCAGGTGTGTAGTAGTATAGCTAAAAGCATGTATGCATACACGAGAAGAGTTTTTAAATGTATTTGGAAATATCTAGATATTATAAGTTACTTTGTTATATAATTTAACAGCAATATCAAATTTATACTTCAAATTTCCTTTGATCAGTTATCCAAGGGAAGTTAATGTAGAAGACTAGATTATCCATATTTTCCTATGCTGTGTTTAAAAATGTGAATATCTGAATATTCACATATTATTTGAATGACTCATATTTGATTTTGGCCGACAGTGAACAACAGGATCAAAGGTACTGATTCATTCTGGTAACGTCTGAAGTACAACAAAATGTATATCAAGGAGAGCTGAAAATCAACATTCCCTGAAAATAATGTTTGTGTATATTTTTCTTCAGACTTAATGAAGAAAAGTCTTGCAAAAAATACATTTTTTCCGAACCAACAACATTTCTCAAGCAATTCCTTTGCTCTTCTTTAAGTGTTTTGTTCAGGTACCTCTGGAAAGGATCAAATACAATTACAAAGAGTTAAAATGCACCTAGGAGCATCAGCCCTGTATTTTGCTAATATTTCATCATCTGATTATGCAGTATGTACTGTATCTTTAATGTTTGCCTTTTAATCCACTTATAGCTATTTGATACAGGAAATGGAAGACAGGAACATTAAGATTTAAGAAATGAGGAAGACACATGATACCAGGGGAGCTTAGAAAGCAATAAAAATTAATTCAGGGGAAAAAAAATCATCATATTGTAAAAATAGGTCATTTCTTTTAATCTGATATTACTATGAGAAAGAGATTATTTCAGTGTTCAGAACATCAGCCAAAGTGTTCATACCCACAGAGGACATGAAAGGAAAATAAAGTTATAGTTACTGGTTATGTATGTAGGAGTATTTCAAATAGTATTTCATATAAAATATGTATGTGCTGTGTATATGTGTATATGTATCTCCAGATAAATTTCAACTCATAAACTATTGTGCAGTAAGTATATGCCTGGCTGGATTACCATAGTTGGAAAATGATCTAAAACATTCTCACTGACAATTTGACATCATAAGGACATAACTGTATTGCAACGATATCTTCTAGAAACAAAGTAATGCCTGAATTTGGGAAAAAACCCCCAACCCTAGTGGTTGCTTCAGTGAGTTGTAGATAGGACAGAATGGCTTCACTCTACTAAAAGTAAATTTTAAACTGTTATTATGCATTTTGCATGCTAGCAAAATGTGACGCTGTGAAGTCCTTGATAAATTCAGACTGTTTTGAAAAGTCCTGAACTAAAATCTGACCTGTGCTTTTTCGTCTTGTTCTTTATTTCTTTTCAAATTGTTTGAACAGGAGGAACTGTCCCAACACAAAGAGTTATTTATGTGTGTAAGTTTTTTATGTCATCTAGTTCAGGCAGTGCATGTGCTCTGAAGTTCTAGGTACAGTCACTGAAGAGCAGTGACTCCAGGAGGGGGATTCACAGCATCAGGCTTAAGCAATAATTATACCACTGCCTTGAAGTCGTCTGCTACCCTTCATTGTCTGTATAGGGAGCTTACTACTCAACGAAGGTTCCTTAACTATATGCTTATATTTAGGTGGGCTGGGTTGTATCTAGGTTAGGCTCTTTTCCTTTCTGCCCTTAAGAAATTGTCTCTTTTCAAGGTGTTTTGCCCTTCAAAGTTTTTTTTTGTCCTTTTTTCACTTGTGCTATCATTTTGGGTTTGCACCCTTCCTGTTCTTTTGGCACTGGCATTTTGTCCTGTGTCAACACTTAAAGCCAGGAGGTAAGGTTACAAGCCAGACTAAGGAACCCAGATGATTCTGCTACTTTTTCTCTGTCTGTAACCAGGTTTTTAAATAGCAAGGGCTGGCTGTCCTAGGATCTTAAGTTTATTTTTCCACCATTTGTGTTTAACTGCTCCGGCTTCCTACACAGCAATATCAGTCTTGTGAGTGTTCCCAAGATTCTGAGCTAAACAGCCTTGAAAAGGAAATGCAAAAGGGGTTTTGAACCTTTCCTGCCTGTTCAGAGATTATAATCTTAGTAGATGGGAAGGAGCTGGAGGGAAAAAGATACTGCTTGCTTTAGCTTCACTAATCATAATCAAGGCAAAGCTTCTTTCATTACAGGTTTTTAGAATATACTAAACTAGCATAAAGGTGACCTTTAACTTGAAATTTTCCCAATATGCATTTTGAGGAGACCTGGGTTTTGAATTTAGTAGAGGCTGTAGTTCAAAGTGGCTGTTCGGTAGCTTTTGGCTGTATTCCCTGAATTCTGTGGGGGACCACTCTTACTTCTAATGTATCAGCACTTTTACGCCAATGCCATTCTTCTGCACAGATCACTGCCGGTCAAGGGAAATCCATTCAACCAAATAAGAGCTCATTTTCTGACTTTACAGTTCATACTTCATATGACAAGATCAGCCATTCATATAATTAATGCTCTGTGCCCCACTTCTGAGAGATACCCCTTTAGTGTATTTTAGGTCCATAAAATGTTTTTTTTATGATTTGGTGGGTAAGGGTGTGCATACCGAGTTGAGCAAGAATGAATGGATTCAGGCTTTAGGGTGTAAAGGCTGATGGACTTGGCAAAGAATTTACTTAGGCAGAGTCAGGTAGGTTGGCAGTAAGTAGAAACATACTTTATTTTTTGGCAGGAAAGCTGTTATGCTCAGGGAATATCATATGTCTTGTTGACTGAGGTGGAAAATTTTGGAGAGATCCTCTTGCAAAATTTCTGGAATTATATCACAACCTTTGTCAAAATGTAAATAATTCAGGGTTGCAAAGTCATCCGGAGAACAGTCAGGAAAAGAAAGTGGAGATTTTTTGACAATGATGCTTCTCTTGTATTGAGAAGTAAATAGTTCCTTGATCCCTTTTATATAAGGATTGGGATTGTTCCAGCCAGTGAGATACTGGTTTTAAACCATAAAACATAATGCTCTGCGAGAAAGAAAGAAGCTTGAATCATTAGTCCCTATGAAAAAATAAGAAAAGAAGTATTTGAATTACTGAAATGACCATTTCTTTCTCACTTTGTCTTCCGATTTCTTTTATGTCTTTAATAATGAATGGTGTCACTAAGTCACATCTCTCCAGTCTGTTCCCATTTACTTATGTTTAGAAACAAGGTTTTGAGGAATTTCAGAATCCATTATATTAAAGTAGAAAGCATATCTGTGAAACTGTTTTGGGCAGTGTTTGGTTCTAGCTCTGCAGAAAGTGTACAAAAAATAAAGCATCAAGACTAACTTCTGTGAGTGGATTATTATACACTAGAGATATGTTTAAAACATATTTGATTTTGTATTTCATTTGACACCTCTAATGGTGATTATATAAAATACTGCTTACATCAATAATTTCACTGTATTATTTGGCATTTGATTGACCTTTGCCTGTTCAATTAACCTACTAGTTAGAACATTTGCTGTTCAATATAATTGTGTTTTATTTAAACATGAGCTAGATAGGGGGAAGTTCTGAGGGGCATTCCTTCAGCTGCGGTATAATCTCCTCACTGGAAATACGCAGTTGTATGTGCATGCGTATGTCTGTATTTGTAATTAGCTGTGAAGTCTTGTTTATGCATGTTCTCTGTGCATGTTTCCATGTGTGTGTTTGTGAGAAAGTGATCTATGTGACTAGAGTAAAAGCCCCTTCCCTGCTCCCATTTCCAGTACTTCTGATACAACTGTTAAACAGGCAGTAGAAATTTGTTTGGCCAAAGGTATTTGGAAAGGTGGAGTAAACATAAAAGAAAAAAAAAATGTAATTAAATTTTTTTTTTTTTAAGTGATGTGTAGGAAAGCACAAAAACTCAGATTGATTATTTATTTTAGAAAGCTAAAAGATTAAGAGGGGTATGATTATTATAATTTATTTCTCTGAAAAAATGTACATTGAAGTACATTAGTCAAGTGTGATTTTTCACACAAGCACCATACAAAATAAAATTTCTGCCTCCATCTTTTCTGTCAAAATTCTTATTATTTAGTGGAATTTGTGTTTCAGTGTTGCCACTAAATGGGATAAAGTTTGATTTGTACATGCAAATTAATCTCCCTAGTCAATCATAACAGGATTTTTAAGCTCATTTTACATCTGCTTTCAAAGTACATATTTCATCAACTTTGAGAATCATTCTATTTTGCTAACTTCAAAATAACTTATGTACTCCTTTATATTGAATATAGGTTTGGGACGTGGTCTTTCAGACTTTTCTCAGGCTGCCTTAGGAGTTAATGGGGAAACATAAGCAGCTTCTTGATGCAAGCCCTAAAAAAATTTGAAGTCCTGCCAGCTGTTCAAGATTACTCACTTAGATTACTTTTTCTGTAACCAAAAGAATTTTCTATGCAAAACTGAAACCTTTTGATAAAAGATATATATATATTTATTAAGGAAGAATAGATTTTCCATTTCCTAGTCGTGTCTGACATAATAAATGAAACAAAATATAATTTCTTTGTGCCTGCTGTGTTGCAGTTTTGATTCATCCTGACTACAATGATTTTGGTCTTGTGATGCACCAAAATTCAGCCTAGTCAACTTTATTTTCTTCAAATAAATATAACATTCTAAAACCATTAGGCACATAAGCTTCATAACGTTAGTTGGGGATTCAACCTTGTTCAGTGACTGCTAAGCTGAGAAAACATTGTGCATAGAGATGTTGTTCAAACTGTCATGAAAAAATCTCATTCATGTTTCTTAAAGAGGTCAAATTTAAATTGCAAGCAAGCAATTTATTGTTATGTAGAAAACACAAACATCAGTCTTGTCAATGTTGAACTATAAATGTTTCTTCTTAATGTGCCTACATCAGTAGATTTTGTTTAAAAAGTAAACAGCTTCAGTTGCTAAAACCAAGGATATTTATTTTAGTACAAACTAGAGAGTTTTCATAAGCATCTTCTATCTTTCATAAATTGCATGGCGGTCCCATGACCCATGAAATATTCTTGCAACTGAAAAAAAGATGAACAGAGTGAAATGTTCCATAAGTAAAAAGGAAAGACCATGATACTGAGATTTAATTTGATGTTTCTTCCTCTATTTTTCAGTCCATGCTTAGGGAAGTAGAACTTCTATGGATTTCCCATATTGCAGAGTGCCAAACCTATAATGCTGATTTAAATGTAGGGCTATGTTTTGTTTTCTCTCAAAAAAAAAAAAAAAAAAAAATCCCCAAAGCTATAAACATGCTGTTAGCTCTGTTACATATCTCATAACAATGGCTTTACCTAAAAATACCTCCCTCTTTTTTATGCTTTTGTAAAATAATTAAATATCAATATTTATGGTACGTTACAATGTTTAAACGAGTGTGGTTTTGCTGAACAAAACCTGACATATGTAATACTAATTTTTCAAAATACAACGTTTGAACACTATGAATGAATGTCTTACAGTTCTACCACTATTCTTTAAAAGTATTATGGTAACACGTGGCTCACCGAGGAGATTCTGAGCCAGCCTGACAGCTACTATCCAACACACCTTTATATCCATCTGTTTTCAGATAAATAATTATTTTAATTTCTGCATTTTAGAAAGTGAATAAAACGAGTCTGAGAAAACAAGCAAACAAAAAAGTAGTTTCTACTTTCATATACAGGTTTTAGAGGTAGTATCATAATACAGGCTTAGAGCTGCATCTTTTTCTGAATCTTAAGCGTTGAGTGGAAGGTGGGTGAAAATAGATCAGGTGAAGCTAAGAGAGATGTTAATATTGTTTTAACTCATATACTGAAGGAAGTGAAAATATGACTTCTGTCAAGACAGGCTCTGCTAGGGTGTGCTTCTCCATGACATATTTCTTCTGCATCACCTTTTACTGCCTGGATCTGGTTCTGTAAGACCTTGCACACATGAGTGGTCTCACTAAACATGACAGGACGGCAGGAATAGTTGGCAGGACTGCATCCGCTAGGTGTCACAGATTCTTGGCACTGCAGTGTAACCAGCCGAGTGTCAAGGGACTGTGGTAGGTCAGACCTTAGAGCCTCCTTCTAGGTTGCTTTCATACTGTTTTATGTGTTTTAAATATATTGCTTTATTTCCCATCACCCTTAAAACCCATGAATGTTGCTTTCCTCTCTACCCACTTCAGCTTTCTTCCTTTGTCTCCTTTGTTTGTTCAGGGGAATAAAATATAGAAGAAAAAGTACAGCAAGTACAGTCTCTGATAGTATACATACATCAAGTTAGGCAGTAAAAGAAACTGTAATTTTTGTTCATTTAACTGGCTAAGCCATGCTGGGGAGACTGAACAGCCTTATATCAGCCGTTCCAAGCATGCCTACAACATAACTGTTTAGCAATGCATGCTTGGTGATCATGTTCACTGTAATACACACCACCAGGGCTTCTTTGGGGGTGGGCAATAAAGATTAAAAGTAATACCACAGTGTAATTGTTACAGAAATTTAAAGCTATTATAAATAGAAGTTGTCAATACTGATATCACTTAATACATTAATTTGGGCGCAAATAGCCCCTACCCAGAAACTGGATCTGTGAGATCAGGGCTCTCTCTGAAGAGTCTCAATGAAAGGCTCCAAGGATTCTAATATTAAACAAATGGAAAGAAGAAAAACCCAAACCAATCCAACCAAGCAACAAAACCAGACCATACACCAATAAAGCATCTGATTCTTTGGAAGACAGGATGAGTTCAGAAGACTTGAGTTATGCCACATATAAAATATGGAAATATTCTTTGATTTTGGTGTCAGATTGGTATCTGATTCATCTCATACTTAATAAAATCTTAGATTGGAATGCACAAAGGGAGAAAGCTATTATGTATAATAATACAAGACATCTGGGAAGAAGAGATACCTAATTTTCCATATTGACGAGTACAATGGCATGAGAAAAAATGTTTCTAATAAGAAATTAGAAATTATTTCTTTATCATATTTTTTTTTTTCATTTTTTAAATGCTTTACAAGAGATAGTTTGGCGTTAAGTCTGGTGTTAAGTTTGTTTCTTCTGTATCAATCAGAACATCAACTTAAAATCTTTTCCATATTCTCTAGGTGATGGTGATTTTCCAGTAGCAGCAAGGCAGAAGGAAATGAACTTGCCCATTCATATGGCCAGACTGTGTTTTTTTTTTTTTTATTCTTTTTCTTTCACATGACATGCTGCTGCAAAATTAATAATTTCCTAGCAATTAGCTTAGAACATGTCTAACATCCCATTTACCAGGTCATGAACTGCACCCTGTGCTGGGATCAGGCTTTTAACTAGTAACATATTTAAGAGCTGGGCAAAGCAAGTAGCATTGCGGAGAGTTTTTGTTTAAACAGATCTGTAGTTTGAGAATGCCCTGTTGCTGTATGAAAAAGCTCTTTCTGTGTGGTGTTAACTTCCAGAGAAATTTCGCTGTCTTCCCTCCCCTGTATGAGGAGTGGACTTTACCACTCTTTTCACAAGATGTTCTACAAATGTTTCCAGAGTGGGTTTCTTAATGAAGTCAGTTTGCAGGATATTGACAAAAAAAACAAATGCACAAATGTAAAAAATATTAGAGGTGGAGTGTGAAATCAATTCAATCCCCTTTTGAGAGGCAAATAATGATTCAATTTGTACACTGCACAGAACTTTCTTTTGCCACACTTGCTGAGAAGTGTTTTATACTGTGGTTTTGTATGGTTACACGTCAACCTAACATTTGCACACCCTGCTTGAAAAGACGTTTGTAGACTTTCTAGAGACTAAGTATCTCCTCTTTTCAGACGAGAGCCATACCTGGATGAGTTGTGGGGTTTCCGTTTCGTTTGTTTAGTTTATTTCTTTGGGTATTTAAACAAATTCTGGCATGAATTGAATGATTGTTCTTGCATATTCCTCACACATTTTTCATTCCTGTTCATGGTCAGCAACACAAAAAGCACATCTTTATCAGGAAACAACTAATAGTCTTAGCTTACATAAACTAATGTAAAAGAGAAATCTCAATCACATTAAGTGATTTATTGTTTTTGTATTCATTCAGTGCCAAAAAAAAAAAAGAGAAAAATTATGGGAAGGTTAATTATTATTGACTGTCATGTTTTCACCTCAATTCCACTCCCAGAGACAAGGCTTTAGATCATGCTGTCTTCTCCTTTCTTATAGTCTGAACATCAGTGACTGGAAACAGTGAATCTACGGCAGCAGCCCAGTAAAAAAATACAGCTGAAAGAATGGTTCATGTGTTCATTGTAAGCAGAATCTGACTTTTAATAGTGAGGACGTAGAATAACAGTGGACTTGGTTGAGTCAGTTTAAGGTAGATCTGTAGTGCTTTTTCTCACTTCACTGACTTCATCCATGATGTGAATGTAAACTCACCATTGTTGTAGGCTGCAACTTTGTTTGGAAGACAGAGAAAGTATTTTGTATAGTAACCAGGGGTCAAAATTCTCCCCAGACATAACCTTTTTTTTCTTCACATAAGGGTTTAAAACCTTTATCTTCAGGCGGGTTGTGGTTTGTTTTGGGTTGTTGTTTTTGTGGGGTTTTTTTGGGTGTTGTTGTTTTGTTTGGTTTTTGTTTGTTTGTTTGGTTAGTTGTTTTTTGTTGTTGTTGTTTTTGATAGGTATCTGTCTTTGAACATACTTTTTTTCTTTCCTGATTTCTACCATCATTTCAACCATTTATTTCCACTCTTCCTCTGTTACCACTGTCTCCTTTACAAAAAAAAAAAAAAAGCTTTTCAAAATTTCTTGTGACTGGAAATGATCCATTTTATTCCCCTTTCCATTCCCTCCAGAAAATTATACCATTCATGTATCTTTTTCCTGGGCACAGGAAAAGTCACTAAAAAAAAAAAAAAAAGTCACTAAACAAAACTTACAAACTAATGGGGAAAAAAATTACCAAGCATGCTAGCAAAACATGGATGGTATCCTTTATTTTACGACAGCACTATTCATGAGACTGTAGAATAATTTAAGACCACGCCAGTGATATATTTGTAAATTTTTTAGCGTTTTCCTTTGTTCACAGTGAATTCTGAAGTTTTGGAAACTTTTTGCTATGCAACCGTGCAAGGGTGCAGTGAGTGCAGAAGTGAAGAACTGGGTCATCTTGCTACTCCACAAAGTCCCTTTGAACTAATTTGGAGTTTTGTGTGAACAAGATGGGAGCAGTGTGCTGAATTGCTTCCATTTTATTTACACATGGGCCATAAACTTCAAAACAACATGTATATAAATGGAGCAAAAATAACACTTTGATATGAGTATGATAATCTTTGCTCCATTTATGCAGGCACTGCATAAACAGCTTTTAAATATGCTATTATAATATACAAGAGTCTATTTTTTGCCTGTGATATTCCTGTGAGAATATCACAGATACTCCTGTGAGATGGAAAGACGATTGGCTGAAAGGTGCAGATGAGTGGGAGAAACAGTCTTGCAAATTGCTGTGGGTAATGTGGAGGTGAGAACCATGGTCTCGCTGGTTAAGACTAACCTCTAACACACACTCTTCAGTAATTATGCAGCAGTAGAAGCAATCGTCTTAGCTTTCCAGGGGTCTGGCAAGGCCAGCAGTAGACTTATGGATATCCATGCCTACAGTCAGTTCCTCTCACTCCCTTGCCCATTTTGTTATGCACAGGCACACCATATGCCATTACACAGTGTTAGTATCGAAGCTGGACTGGTCTTTCACACCATGTAACTGTTTTTCTGACTGGCAACTTTTGCTGAATTTTGAATTGTATCCCAATTGAAAATAAGTTTCAATATATGAACAACTTCTTGTTGAACTGCTACCCTTGTAATGAGGTGAGGCACAGTCCACAACCGATTACACAGCATCTAGCATTTTTAGCATGGAAGGCTGATTCTCCAAGCTTAGTTGTTATGACCACAATTCAAAAAGGATATTGGGCATTTCTCCAAATTCTCTCTTTGGGCCGTAGTATTTTTATGGAAAGCCACTTAGGCCAGGTTTGTTCATGATACTCCAGGCCAAGAGGGCTACCTATTAGGAAGACAATTTCATTTCCCATTTCATCATTCTTTCAGCAGTTTCTGGGATAAATAAACAAATATATATCTAAATAAATAAACAAATTAATTGGGGTTTATGGCTAAAGTCTATATACCTATAATGGGCTGAATATCCATTATATGTGAAGAGTATGTTACTAGAGAATTTTTCATCTAAGTGGACACTGTGTCAGAATTTAGTCAGTTTATGAGGGTGTAGATTTAAGTATATAGTAATGCCAATGCAGACTGGCAGCAAAGTTGTATAAGCACAGGTATAGGTGAACCCTGAAAACATACCAGTTGCATACCATTGTTTTGAGATAACTGTATGAATGGCACTTAAGATATATAAGGTGAGAACAACCATATTGAAATATTACTCGATTTTTGTTGTTTCTACGTCTGTTCTGACTCATGAACCCACTCCAATGTTGCAGTCTTGCCATATTGCATATTATTATATCATGTGCCAAGAGCAATAATATAAACCCTTTGTTTTTTCTACATGCTCCATTTAATCTCTAAAAACAGGACTCAGCTCAATGGAGTGTGTGTACATGCCAGCATTATTACATCAGTACCATTCTGGAATTGCAACAGCTCTTGATCATAAATTTCTAAACCACAGCAATACACAAGTGAGGCGTATAGGTGAAAAGTATGAGAAGTTTAGTATCTAGTAAATTTAACAGTCACTTTGTGTAGCATTTACAGTAAACCTCTTCTAGTTGACTATATATTAAAGCTACGTGCTCTAAAGAGATTTAGCCTTGTCTTGGCAACAGCTGAAAGAATGGGGTATAAAGTGTGCAGTTCATACTGCATTTCAGGAAGCTGATTCATTTCTTATTAGTTCTGGGCCAGTGTGTGGGGGAGAGGAGGGAAAGGGGAGGATGCACTTAGTTCTAAGAATATGAAATAAAAAAAGTCAAACTATAAACATGGTATTTAAATATGAATATAAATATAGACTGTCATATTTTCAACGACACTCTTACAGTAATTAGCACATTTTGAAAGTATATTATTTGCCTCCAGAAGGGGAAAATATGGCTTTACTGGAGTGGCATGTAAACAGTCTCAAGTGCAAGTTGACATGATTTTTCCAAATAAAAAATTCTAGAATAGACTAATACCCAACAGTGCTTGACACAGAAAAACTACTGTTGATGCATACATAATGTGTTTTCTAGAAAGCTAAGAAAGCCATCAAAAAGCAAGATAAGATAGGTCCTGTGTTGCCTAAATTTAGAAAATTACAGTTCAGTGGGCTAGACTCTTCTGAAAACATCAGTTCAGAGGTGCAGACACTTAGAAGGGGTAATTAATCACTTCCCAATGTACATGCATACTTTACAGATTATTCAAGTTCAGTGAAATATATACCACTCCAAATGCCCACCACATATATATTTTCCATCCATTGCTAACATCTTCTGGCAACACAATTATATTTTTCTCCTTACAGAAATTCAGCTTTTCAGCTCTTTGTATACCAAACTTAAAAAACTAAGTTCTTTCAACTGCCTTTCCTCCCATGCCTCAAATATACATTAACAGTGAAAGTTTAATACAGTGATCTAAATGTGCTAGTAGGAAGGAGCTTGCAAAATCGGATACAGGAATTCTGGCATTCCTAAATGAGTAGAATTAAAAGGAAACAGTCATGCTTCATGGTACCTGTGCCTGAAGTAACATGGATGTCAGGTAGAAGAATGGAATGTATTTGTTAAACTATTTGTTTTTTAAATTATCTTAAGCCTGTGTCACATCCTTAGTTTTAAATTATTGTACTAGTTTATTTTCTTTTAAAATAGTAAGCACTAGTTGCCATGGCATATACAGTTCTGCATGCTTTTTGTTTGTGGTCTCTGAAGCTCTGAAGGATGCTTGCAGAAGTGTGTGTCTGATAAACTTACTGTTGGTAATCAAAGCAGTATCCTGTCTTCAGTGGGCACTGGCATGTTGTTTAGGCTTCTCGTGAACGAGCTCGGTAAGTCATCTAACAACTCTGACAAAGAAAATCCACTTTTAGTCTTCCCCATCTCTGGTTTTGCCAATTGTTGGCTGGAAATGTAGATGTGAGGAGGGCTGGAAGAATCATAAATAGAAGCAGTAAAAATACCAAACAAGAAAGGAAATGCTTCAGTTTTTCAAATATCATCAGGTTTGAGATAAAAATTAAAACCAAGCACAGCTTAATCAGTGCCTCTGTCATTTATCTTTTTCAGTCTTATAGAGACAGTTGCTAATTTCCAAAGCTCATGTGCTCATGGTAATTCAAGTGTTATTCAGCGTTTACATCCAGTAGGAAAATGCGATCCTAGAAATCTCATAATAAAAAATTACCTACCCTTTCCTAAATCCTGTATTAAGGGAGTTAACATTTCTTTAGTTCATTAGAAAGCTGTAAAGGGGAGAAGCTGCATGAGTCCCCTTTCTAGAAAAAAACCCACCCTTAAAGGTTCCTGTGTTTGTCTCCTAAAATAAACTTCCAGGATGGGTTTTCTGTGAGCACATTCTGTGAGCCCTGTAGCCTTACCAGATAAAAAAATGAGTTGACATTGACGAAGACATTGCAAATAATAGAACTATCAGGGCCTAAAATCAGAAAATTGAGCTCTAGGTGACAATACATCAGAAAACTATCCAAGAAAAAAAAATGAGAGGAGGAAAAAATGTAGTCAATAATCCTATTTTAATAATATCCAATAATACCCAATAATATAATTTATATGAAAATGACAGAGAAAAAGGTAGTTTCCTCGAAGGAAGAAGAGAATCGTTTCTCCAAGAAAGTAAGCCATTTTGGAAGCCTCCTCTCAAAAAGCTTTCATGTATACTTCTAGAAGTTATGAAACTATTTTCTACTTGAAGACTATGTATTTTTGTTTACATTTATCAATGTTACTCAGATAGTAGGGCAGTGTATATTTTTTTCATTTACTTAATATTCAGTCAGTTTTTTATGAATATAGAAGTGCGGCATTATTAAGACAGCTAAAAAGAATAAAACGTCAGCAAGTCATTCAATGAAAAGATATATAAACTTAAGTTACAAAAAAAAGTAACTTCAGTATTTTATGTATTACATGCTATGTGCCAGGTTACATATATTTTTTAATCTTTAGCAAATATAGAAAACCTTACCGGTCCAGACTCTGCAATTCATTGCTTCAACTGATCTTCACCATAAGGGTCAAAATTTCAGTGTTTATTGTCAAACCAGACACTACAAGTGTGAGAAAGATAGCAGGGGATTTGCAGAAAAGAAGTTAGAAAGAGAGCACAAACAGAAATCTGTTAAAAATAGTTGAGAAGAAGCCTCCCTGCTCTTGAAGATGATGTACTGTACTTTCTGTTACATAATACAAAGGAAAGTAATTATAGCAAATTGGCTGTAAAAATATAGAATAGTAACATTTTGTTCTTGTTTTGTTGTGGGATAAAGTGTATTGTGGGCTCCAGGGAGTTGAGAGGAAGTACACTGGGGGAGATCTGCAGGAAGGAGTGGTTGAGAGATGAATTTCTGACCTGCTAAAGAAAATAAAAAAATGAGCAAACCTAAAAAAAAGATATGTGAAGAAAAGAGCAAGATGCATAACAGGAGAACCTAAGATGATGGAAAAACAGCTAAGCTTCTTTGAGAAGAACAAGAAATGGTGACAGATTGGGATGCTTATTCAAATCCACCTCTTTTCTCACACTTTGATTCTTCACATTATGAGGGGTGTTTCTTCTTCTCTTTTGGTAGAAATTCTAGGAAATAAAGTGTACGCTCCATTTTTAGGGTCTCTATATTTGGCACCACACAGGAAACATGAAGTGTCAGTAGACTCCTTTGTTATACTGAAGTTGCTGAAAGAAATTTTGAAAGGAACTGATGAGACAGAAAATGAATTATGATCTCCCCTTTAATGGATAGGGAGAAAAAAATGCAATTAATATTGGCTCTCATTTTAGGGGAGAGAGCAACCCAAACTGAAAAATTGTTTTAGAGCTTTAGAGAATAATAATGCTGTAAAAGATACCGAATACACAACTTAGTGTCACACATGGTGCCCTGAAGTCCTGGCCTACATGCATGAAGAAACATAAGAAGCTGAGTAGCAATCTCGTGCATCCCAGTGATAAAATGGATAAGAGAAATTCAGGAATTCTGATTTTAAATGCTCTGATCAAGTCCTTCACAACCTGACGAAAAAAATAACTGAAGTCATAGCTAAACTTTTTATCATCCTTTGACTTAAAGATGCCAGCTTTGCAGAAAAGGGCATGGGGGTCCTGGTGGACACCAGGTTGAACATGACCCAGAAAAATGCCTTTGCAAAGGAGGCTAATGGCATCCTGGGCTGCATTAAACAAAGTATTGCCAGCAGCTCAAGGGATCTGATCTTTCCCCTCTACTCAGCACTGGTGAGGCCACACCTACACTGCTGTGTCCAGTTCTGGGCTCCACGGTACAAGAAAAGACATGAACATAACAGAGAGAGTCCATTGAAGGGTGACTAAGGTGATTAAGGGACTGGAGCATCTTTCCTATGAGGAAAGGCTAAGAGTGCTGGGACTGTTTAGCCTGGAGTAAAGAAAACTTGGAGGGATCTTAATAATGTATATAAATACCTGAAAGAAGGGTGTAATTAAGACAGAGCCAAGCTCTTTTCAGCAGTGCTTAGTGATACAACCAGAGGCAATGGACACAAACTGAAGGACAGGAGGTTCCTTCTGAACATCAGAAAACGTTCTTTCACTGTGGCGGTGACCAAGCACTGCCACAGCTTGCCCAGGAGGGTTGTGGAGTCTCTGTCCTTGGAGATACTCAAAACCAACCTGGAAATGGTCCAGGGCAACATCATCTAGGTGGCCCTGCTTGAGTAGGGAGTATAGACCACATAAACTCCAGAGCTCTCTTTCAACTTCAACCATTTTGTGATTCTTCAGCTGGTTGATAAGATACAGTTGTCTTTAATGTTTTGGTTTATAAGCAAGCTTCTTTTCAAGTTGCTTTATAAAATAACTTTATTTTCTCATCCTTTTCAAGGAACTCCTTTCTTCTTTCCTTGAATTTTGGAATAAAACCTTCTTTTTCATTGTCACAACTTCATTTTTATTTTCCATTGTATTGCACTGACAGGATTATGACAATGAATTGCTATGCTTATGAATTCAAAATCAATTTCTAAATTAAAGAAAAAATCTGTTTAATTGTAACAGTGGTCAAAATTACAAAACTTTGTGATTAATAAGACAAAATGTTTCATATTCATCAAAATGTTTCAGATCAAGAATTTGTAGCTCAAATCAAGTTTATGTCCTGTATCAGCATGACTCAGTGGTAAGTTAGCTCCCCGATAACCCTTTAACTGAAAAGTGACTGCAATGAAATATTTCAGAAATTCAAAGTGCCAGAAAAACATTTAAATTAAATATACATAACTGAAATCATATGCATGTTGAGCCAAAATCACAAGAACATTGTTCCTTACTTAATTTTCTTAAAATTTTGCAAAAATAGAGAATTTGCCTTTTTATCTGCTGAAAAATTCAAACTAAAGTCTGTCTTTCCTCCTGAAAGGAAAGGACAGACTTTTCAAGCTATGAAATTAATCAGTTTATCATTGAAAGAAAAAGTTATTCAACCCTGATAAAGGTTAATGGAATTATATTTCTCATAATGAAATCAGATTATTTATATAAATTTATTCTTCAAATATACAGGACTTTTTTTTTTTTTTCCTTTTAGAATGTAGTCTTCTGTCAACTATATACAGTAAGCATCCTAGCCAGTTTCTTTGGCTGGCTAGGATGAAAAAGAATAATTAATCAGATTATAGGGGTCAAAATGTCCATATTCCTATTGTCTCAAGCCTGTAGATATGTAAGTGTTTTCATATCTTTCCTTGGCCTTTATGGTTTCCACTGTTGTCTGTATTTGGTCATTAAGGAAACAAACAAACAAACAAAAAGACAGACTTTTTTTCCTGCTTTTTATTCCTGTAGGCATATGTAATGAAGTTTGAATAATAAAAAAAATTAAATGAGCTTATTTCATATAACTGTACAAATGCTGGTTGGGGGAGACCTCTAGGAGTCCTCTAGTTTCACTGTCCTGTCAAAGCAGCACTTTCAAACACTGTACAAGTTCCTTGTGTTTTCTCCATCGCAGTCTTGGAAAGATGGAGATTTCAATGTCTGTCCTAGTGAAAAAGTTCTTCCTAAACTGTGGTTTGAAAGTGACTGTTGTACTTTCTTACACCATTTGCTACTGCTTGGAACGAGTCTCTTATTTATGTAACTGTTGTTCAGATAGGCTGCTGTGACTTACCTTCAGAGCTCTTTTTCAGAAGAAATGAACTCTTACTTTCTCCTTTTAGCTCTTCTTATTAACTTACTAACCCTTCTTTGAACTCTGGTTTCTGGACAGCCTTCTTGAACTTGGATGGCCCAGAAATCAACATAGTATGTGTTGCTCAACTAAACTGTAATCTTGAGTTTTAACATTACACTGACCTGAAGGAAAATATGTTATTTACAGACGTGTAATGCAGTTTTAGCAAAGTACATAACTGATGTAAAAGTCCTTGGTGAAATTAACAACTTATTTGTACAGTAGTATTTAGAAGCCAGATACTTTTCAATAGGAATGATTGAGGTATACAAATTCAAAAATGATGGGACCTGTGAAGTGCTGTCCCTACGTACTGAGAAGTGACTCAGTTTAGAAGTGCATTTTCATACACTTTTTAACTAAAGTACCTTTGAATTTTCATGGGATAATTAAACATTGCATATCAGATTCTTAAAAGAAAGGTGCTATTTTTAGTCTTTTTAGAACTATTTCACAGCATATCATATCTTAACCATCTACTTTTATATTCTAGGTAAACATTAGCCTTCTTTTCATCCTTATTTATAGCTAGTGTATTGCTTGTGTGACCATGAGAGTGACTGCTTGCTTTGATCTCTCATGAGACTGATTTCAAGCTATTCTGCTAGAATCCACTGCTCTAAGTTCTTTTATAGACTACTGAGATAATACTGTCATATCATGAAGGTATGCTGTTAAAATTACATTAAAAATTGAGACAGAGAGAGCCCAGAACACACTGTTGTGATTTTTTTTCCAAGACCCGTGCATGAAATCCCTGCTACTCTAGCAATATTATTACTGAGTACGGTAAGAATCCAACACACGCTACAGTCAGAGTGTCGTTTTTACTTAACCGAAACAGTTAATTCAGAACTTGAAGCAGTGGTGTAAGGAGCTTGCACAACAGAATATACAAACCTTCCTATTTGCCCCAGCTACATTCTACTAATCCAAGAGATACCATGCATGGGTAATATGATGGTGTATTATTAGGCATCATGCCCACTTTTATCCATGTTGCCGAACCAGAATCTGTGTGCTGTGTCTTAAGCAGCAAGTCATTGCTGCCTTCAACTTAACTGCTTTTGTAGATCCTGAGTTTGTCTTAAAGGCTACGGTAAGCAGTCTGAATTTGGTCCAGCTAACCTCTGTTGATTCGAAGCACTTAGGTGGGGACTTCAGTGCTAGTAAATTTGATTGGCATCAACTATCTCAACTAGTACAAGAGGACTTGGGGAATATAAATGTGTTTAGGAAACTTTGCTATTTAAAAAAATATCGAGGAGAACTTGCAATAAATTCATAAGCAAAGCAATTAGTATATATTTTTTTTTCCTAGAAGTCCCGAGGGCCTTTTGAACAAGAAAATAGTCATTATCTCTTGAAAACAGAGCCTAGGGAGGCCTGGAGCAAAGGAAGCAAATAGTATTTTTGTGACAATCCATCCAGCAGTATGATTTTGTTGTCAGTAGTGGTAGTATCGCCTATTTAAATAAGTGATGTTACTGAGTGATGTTACTTTACAGGTATGTGATCTTAAAATTACTACTGGAGTTATTCAGGTGTTAGGTCAAAGCCTCTTGTTCTCTCTCCCTACAAGATACAGAGGGTGAGAAGAACATTTTATTATATGGAAGAACGCATCAAGAAGAAATAGTTTCAGTGACCATCTGCTAAATCCATTACAAATGGTAAATATGAATAAAACCATACAAAATCGAAGTATATAATAAAAGCCTATCCCAAACGGCAAACTAAATCTGTTCAGTTTTTCTGTCTTCTGGAAGAACAGAGTATTGTTGGCAAACACAAAATGTGCATTTACTACAAATCTCTGGTGCTCCTTGAAAGTTGTTAAAAGGGTAGTTATTAGTCACCAGCTTTATCTTTTATATCACCTTCAGCATCTACCTTGGAGATGCTATTTCCTTTACCATGTTCTCTGAAGTAGCCAGGCAGAGCGCACGATCCTGCTCCTTATTGGTGAAGACTTCTCCTGGCTTCAGAAGTAAGTTCAGTCTGTATCCAGCAAGTAGCATATTTTATATAACTTTGTAAATACTAAATAAATAAAACAAGAAGTGAACTTATTGGATTTTATTGTCTAAAAAAATTATTATTTGTTTTAATTTACAGGGCTCTTCATCTGCCGATTCTGTATCTGTCAGCAGACATTCTCCAGTAAGTCACAGAATCGCTTGCTGTCACTAGAGAGTGGCTGGACATTGAGGATGCTTGAGCAGTTCGAAAGAAAAATTATGAAGCAACAACTGTTCTTTGTAAAGTTTGGTAAAGCAGAGACAGCCTTGAAGCGGAAGCCTCTATATGGCCTCGTTATTTTCCCTCTTCAGCATCCACCCGGTTTATCTCAAGCAGAGGTGCATGTTACTTCCAATTGTTTGAAAAGCAGGTATTATACATAGATGCTTAGAGGATGTACACAAAGAGGAACATTCCCTGTCTTCAGTAATGGACTTGGAAGTGATACCAAAAGGACATCCAGTTCAACCTGGAGAAGAAGCCAGTTTTGGACCCTGGAGCAAGTATGCAAGTTTCTTCCATGGTATATTCACATCTTTTTTATGAAAGTTTATCTCTGAAAGAATATTGGTGAGAATGAAGCTCTTGGATGAAAGTCTCAGGTCAGTGAAGAAACAGTCAAACCCAATGAATTCTATTTCAAGTTAACTTCATGTTTTACCTATGAATTTTGGGGGTCAGTGGCTTTAGCTGGTTTGGAAAAAGTTGAAAATAAAGGCAATTTTTATATCACTGCATCTTGCATGTTCCAAGGGGAGTTATCTATCTTCTCTGTTGGCCAATCCTATGCGGACTGCTTCAAGTTCGGTTCATAAACAACTCCTTTGAAAAAAAAGAAGTAGCAAGGAACTCATGATCATGATCCATGTAATTTTGCACATTTTATTCTGATACACCTTTTGTAATGTTATTTCAAAAAGCAAAATAAAAATTTTCTTTTAATTCTGACTTCTATGAGTTGTCTGGGTTTGTTTTTTTCTATTGAAAAAAAAAAAATAATTGGATATCATTTCCCATTCTTTCAGTAACTCAAAGTTTTTGGCTAGCCTCTCTTTTTTCACATTCCTCTTTCCACCTTTCCTAAGCTATCCTGATAGGAAAATACCTGTGTTTAAACCACCATAAACATCAAATAGTACATAAAAATTAACAATCATAAGATAAATCATAACAAATCTATTGGGAAGTCTTATATATTGTAGAGGTAACTAATTATATGAGCAATATGTGTGTAAATATGCATATGTGCAGAAAGAGAGAAATTTTACATGTTGACCCGTTGGAAGTAAGAGATAAGTGTGAGGGAAGATTCAGGAAGATCTTTCAGTATCATAATGAAACTCGTATGTTCCTGTCTCTAGCCTAGTGATGAGACCTTATAGACAGAAATGTTACTTGACAGAAGTTTACTTTCAAGCTGTTTACTGGAATCTGGACAACCGTAATTGTGCTACTTTTTTTTTTTTTTTTTTTAGAATCATAGAATGGTAGGGGTTGGAAGGGAACTCTGGAGATCATTGCATCCAACCCCCCTGCCAGCACAGGAACACCAGGGCAGGCCACAGAGGAACAGATCCAGGCAGATCTGTTTGAAAGTTTGAAAGAGTAAAATTAAATGCTCAGATTGAATCTACAGGAAAGAATGAATTCGATTGCAATGCCACTGCAGAAAATCTCTTTTTGCATGTGATGAATGAATGGAAAACTAATTTACTAATTGTACAACTTCAGTTAATTTTCCTGTAAACATCTCTTCATATATGCATCAGCTGTCTAAATAGTAGTTGAAGATGCTGTCTTTGGCTTGTGGTGGTGTTTTTTTTTACAGCTGGTAGTTTCTGAGGAGCAGAGTGAGGCAAAACTGTAATTGAGGAATTGTTACAGGCCTTGCGCCGGCGAGTATGTATGTTTGCATTAATTCTCTGCATGTAGGGAGCTCTGTTACACTCCAAATCCTGTTTAAGTGTAGAAAGCTAATCACAGACATGTATATGTGAAGAAATTAGAGCTTGTTTTCTCACTGAGGTTAAATTCTACATTTTTCTCTGCTAGCTCAGGTTTTATTAGTTTTGAAATATTTCAGATTAAGCTTTGCCTCAGGCATGTGGTAGGCAAGGTGATTTACCTACCTTTATTTGTCATTGAAGTGGTGGAGCAAAATAACATATGATCTAGAAGATACCTTTCTTGGTGAATTATACAATCTGTAAAGTGGTAGAAAGCAGCCACGTTTTTCCAAGCAGCTGCAATATATATATATGTATTTACTTTTTCTTGACTCCGTTCAGGAATTTATATCTCTGAAAGGTCTTTATCCTATGCCTATTTCCAAGGTCTGAAATCATGACTTTCAAGTAAAACTATTTCCCTGGGGCAGCTGTAATATCTCTGTTGGCAGTGCCAGCTGTACTTTGCTCTGCTCTGCTCAGAACTTCTTTTGTCTTGAGAAACCTTTCCCTAACCTTCTCCTCTGACTCCAGGGTTTGGCCTTTTAAAACAGAAATGAAGTAACCTGTTTCTAGTGATCATTTCTCAGGCTCTTACAGATTTTCCTTAGAGATAAATTCTGCTTGATAGAAAACAAGCTTCTCTTCTGTCTCCTAGAATCATGGAATCATAGAATCATAAAATGGTAGGGGTTGGAAGGGACTGCTGGAGATCATTAAGTCCAACCCGCCTTCCAGAGCAGGATCACTTAGGGCATGTTTCACAAGAACATATCCAGGTGGGTTTTGAAAGTATCTAGAGAAGGAGATTCTACAAACTCTTTGGGCAGCCTGTTCCAGTCCTTCATCACCCTCACAGTGAAGAAGTTTTTCCTTATAGTTAGGTGGAACTTCCTGTGTTCCAGTTTGTGACCATTACCTCTTGTCCTATCATAGGCACAACTGAAAAGAGACTGGCCCCTTCTATTTGACACCCAGCCTTCAGCTATTTGTAAACACAAATAAAATCCCCTCCTAGTCTTCTCTTTTCCAGGCTAAACAGTCCCTGGGCTCTCAGCCTTTCCTCATAAGAGAGCTGATCCTGTCCGTTAATCATCCTTGTAGCTCTCTGTTGGACTCTCTCTAGTATTTCCCTGTCCCTCCAGAACTGAGGAGACCAGAACTGAACACAATACTCCAGATCTGATCTCACCAGTGCAGAGTAGAGGGGGAGGACAACCTCCCTTGACCTGTTGGACACATTCTTCTTTATGCACCCCAGGATACCATTGGCCCTTCTGGCCCCAAGGCACATTGCTGTCCCATGGATAACATATTGTCCACCAAGACTCCAAGCTCCTTCTCTATGGAGCTGCTTTCCAGCGGGTCTACCCCTAACCTGTACTGGTGCATGGTATTATTCTTTGCCAGCTGTGGGACTCTGCACTTATCCTCGTTAAACTTCGTTAGGTTCCCCTTTGCTCAGATGTCCAGTCTGTCCAGACCTCACTGAATATCAGCACAGCCTTCTAGAGTATCAGCCACCCGTCCCAGGTTTGTATCATCAGCAAACTTTCTGAGGGTACACTCTGTCTCTTCATCCAGGTCACTGATGAAAATGAGTAAGACTGAACGCAGAACTGACCCCTGGAGAACACTGCCAATTGCAGGTCGCCAACTGGACTCTGCGCCACTGACCACAATCCTCTGAGCTTTATTGTTCAGCTAGTTCTCAACCCATCTCATTGTCCCCTCTTCTAACCCACACTTCCTGAGCTTACCCATGAGAATCTTGAACCTTAAAAAGTCTCCTGACACCTGATAAAAAGAGGCTTGGTCTTCCTTTGAATCTATGCAGTCTGAGTTTTAATGTAAAAACAAGACAGGGTGTCTGATGTTTTTGTTTGGATCCAGATAAGGTAGACTCTGGTTAGGTGAAGTTCGTGATCATATAGCTTCATCTTGGGAAGGTTTCTGGGTCCTCCAATATTGTCAAAATTAATAAAGAAAACGGCTGGCATTTCCTCCCTATGAGATCACGTGTAGAAAATGTCACTCTAAGACTACAGGTTTGGTAGGAGCTCTTGGATTGTTTCCATAACCTTCCTGCACAACAGCCTTTGCTCTTATTTCCTCCTGACATCTCGGACAAAGCACAGTAATACGTCAGCAAGAGGATTCTCTAATAATTTGAAAATAGCCTCTATTCACATTGGAGAATGTCCTTTGACTTACTATGGTCTGAAATGCTTTATCTTATGTTGTTGAAAAAGCTGAGTGTCCCTCAGGCTTGTTTAAGGGAAGCGTACCTGCTCACCTGCACTGACAAAGACAGGCCATGTTACACAGGACATGCAGAAGCCTCTAGATACAATTGTATGATCAAACATTTTCAGGCAAAAAGAGCCATGCCTCTGTGCTACTGCTTAGCAACTTATGAGGAAAAGTTTTAGCAAATAAAAAAGGCTACATTTGCTCAGTGGTCATCAAAGTCCCGCAAACTGGAACTGATTAAAGGCTCTGTTAATTTCTGTAGTGTCAAAAGGTGGTGGAATGAAGCAAAATTAACAACCTGGGGAAAAGTAACAAGCTGAGAAAGCTGTGAATACCTTGGTTTTCTTCACACTGCTGGGTGGATGGATGGCAAAGGGGAAAACAGGCTTTGGACAGTACATGATTGACAGAAAGAGAGCAAATGGTGTTCAGGAGAAACAATTTCTGAAAATGCAACCAACGTTGTGTGGTTGAGCTGAATTTGGAGGTGAATAGCTGCCTCCCAGCCATACTGCTTAGTTCCTAACAATTGTTTCATTTCTAAACTTGTATTTCCCATAAATCTTTCCAATCTCTTATCCGTATAAATATCAAATTAATTACTCATTACATAAAATTAATTTCAGCATGGAATCAACCTTGTTAATTTTAGTTTCTTATGTTTAGGATTTTGACTCATAAATAATATTAAGTGATCTAATTATAATGTACTGAATATTTCATATGTCAGACTATCCTCTGAGTCTGTCCTGATCATATTTTAATAAAGGAATTATGGTAATTCATTAGCAGCATAGCCAAGAAGTTGTTAGCAGTCCTCTAGAACCTTAAAAAGTCAGTTTGTGAGAGTACAGGTATCGAACAATCTTTCTTTTAAGAAAAGCTGGAAGGATAACTACTAAAGCTAGTCAGAATACTTCTGGAAAATTATATTTTATTGAGAAGACATGGTTAGGTAGAATCACTTAGGATGTAAGGGACCACAGACGAACCTTCATGCACCCCCGCACCAAGCAGGGCCAGCTGTGACACGAGACTAGGTTGCTCAGGTCTTTTCCCAGCTGGGTCTTGAAACCCTCCCAAGGATGGAGCCTGACCAGCCTCCCTGGGCAGTCTGTCCCTCTGCCTGCCCTCTGGCCTGCCTGGACTCATGGGGGGAAGTTTCAGTACCCAGCATGAACCCCTCTCATTTCAGTTCATGCCTGACATACCTTGCTAACTTGCCATGCATGGCTGTGAAGGACCCAGCTGTCTCCTCTCCCTCCCTTTCCTGTAGGCACTGGGACTGTGAGGTATCCCTGAAGGCATCTCTGCCCAGGCTGGACAAGTGCTACTGCCCTGGTTTCTGCTTACAAGGGCATCTTGCAGCCCTGAGCTTTGTATGAGTGAACTCACTCCAGGTTATTGGTGTCTTTCATGGATTGGGGGGCAGCAAACTGGTCACAGTACCCAGATGTGGTCTAACAATGAGTGCTGGGCACAGAGGAGGAACCCTGACCTGAGCTCCTGGCAGTGCTCCTGCTGTTGTAGGCCTGGGTGCTACTGGTCATCTCCGCTGTCAGGACTTGCTGCTGGGTCCTGCCCAGTGTTAAAAGCCTGGCTGAAGCACAGGCAGATGGCATCTTCTGCTCTCTCTTTGTCCATAGATGCAGTCATTTTAGTGCATAAGGCAATCAGGTAGGTTATGCATAATTTATTCTTGGTAAATCCATCCAGACTGTTCCCAGTCATCTCCTTCATGTGTCCAATGTATCTCTGTCATCCAGACTGTTCCCAGTCATCTCCTTCATGTGTCCAATGTATCTCTGTCAAACCTGAAGAAGGTATGAGAACAGAGAAAGGAAATTAGATTTTTAAGTGGATAGTTAAATTCTGACTTAGAGATGTGAGAAGTAGTTGAAAGCTTTGTTCTATTGATCTGAAATTAAAATTTCTGCCTTGAGTCATCAGCCCGCATTCTTGAACTAGCAACTTTTACAAATTCATGTGAAATGCTGAGGAGGACATTTTTTTCCCCACATTGCTCTGTTTTATGGAAAAATGTACCCTGCAAAATAACTGGTTTAACTGAAATGCGTTTGTTTCGCTAAGAAACAAAGATAATTCTGAAAACCTCAGAAGTTGCCTGGAAAACAATTTCTGTCCCTGGTTCAGCTCCTGGTAATGCTAAATGGATTTGATGTCGTGACATCTGGTAGAGAAAACTGGTACACAAGGCACCAGACACACAAAGTAACATTGACTTAAAAGGAGCCCATAACATCAGTTATTGGAAATGGGTATTTCTCTGTACGTGTGCTTCTAACAAGTTCCTGCTGAAGATGTTGCAGAATCTTTTAATGTCTGCTTGAGTTTGAGGGACAGCATGTTTCATGTAGGATTTACATACTTTTTCTGTCTCTTTAATCTGCATATTTCACCAAAGAGCTGAGGAGTAGAAAGGTATTTGACAAACCTATACTGCAGCTGCAGGAAGGGAAAGAAATGTGAAAGGATAAGGTCTTGTCAAATACATGTTTTCAAGACCGTAGCCATTAAAAAGTGATTTCAATGTAAGAAACAAACACTCCTCCCCAGACCCCACAACCTACAGCCCCGCATAATATATCTGAAGAAAGATGAAGTGGCTTTGGCTGCCTGGGTTAAACAGGGAGATTTAGAAAAGAATAATTGTGTGTTGGTGGTTGACTCAGGAAAAAAGCAATGCTTGTCAACATAAATTACCATCATGAAAGAAATACAAGGTTTATTGACATTTAAATTGTGTGGATCAGTGAATCTCTTTGAAGACCTGCTGCATATTTCATGGAAAAGGGTCTATGCTTTTCATTTGTGGGTTGGTTTTTTTCTGTTTTATTGGGTATTTTTAAAATGAAAAATACTAAGGAAATAATGTTAAGGTTTTTCTATGAAAGATAATATGCACACCTGTGTAGATGCACACAAATGCTTCAGATGCTTTAGTCATGGCTTGGACTGCAAGCTTTAGAAAATCTTGCAAACTGACAATAAAATTTTGGTTAATGGTCATTCTCTAAATACATTACATTGACAGGATAATGAGGATATTCAGAAAAGTTCTTTAAAAATATTTTTTTTGCATTAAGGATTTAAAACCCTGTATAAAAATCTCACATTTGAACAGAACAAACAAAATTACCTGAAGCAACTGCACAGTCCCATTACTTTTTTGACATGTAAAATACTTCTGCAAATTTATTTTAGCTTATTATCTCTTCAATTTGTCATATTCATGCAAGCACATATTTATTAATACATATTTAGTATTGTGAAACATTTTATGGAATGTTACAAGGTTTTTAACACTTCACAGTCTTTTCAAATGCAAAATAAGTTAGAAAAAGGGCTATTCTGCCTAGAATAAAAACACCTAATAAATTATTAGTGGCCTAATTTTCTAATTGAGCTGCCATGAATCAGTCACTGTGTCCACTTGATGTGGTGCTGGTGGAAATGGAGAAAATCACTCAGACACACCCACCCACACACACACGCACACCTTAACAAGAATAGTAGAAGATGCTCTGTGAAATGCAGTTTATAGCTCTGTTTGCCTACAAATGAAGTGGTAGAAGTGCAAATTAAGTGATTTAAACCATCAAATGATTTATTAAGAAATTGACCTGGTCTTTTTATCTTTTCTACTAATTTTTGAAATGAAAACTCGTGTTAGATAAAAACACAAGGATTCTTTTAGATTTTTAATAGGCTTGCATCAATTTGATATGTAACATAGCCAGTCTAGTGCTGACAAAGCTGTTAGCACAGGTAATTTCACCTATTTCCTGAAAAAAACCAACCCAAACAGCAACAAACAAAACCAAAAAACCCCACCTCTTTTGCATGTTTTTGAAATACAGGTTTTGCCTTTAGAAGTGATTTAGTGTGTAAAAAATCTGTGTGGACTTCCTGGCAAGATGTAGTCTCATGGCTTTTAAATCCAGCGTTTCTCACAAGAGAATATGCTAACAGTGTGAATACCTAAAAGATCAAGGTATACAGGCGTTCCATTACAGGGTCTTATCTATAGAGAAATATGCCTTGTGCTCAGCTGTCTTACGGGGTGGCAGACACAGTAATTCTTCATGGGAGAGACAAGAGCTTAGAACTTTACTTTAAAAATATTTGATCAAACTTTACTTTAAACTTTTACTTTAAAAATATTTGATCAAACTTGCTGGCAGGAAATTATATTTATTGGTGGGAGGGAGAAGGAGGGAAAAAGGGAAAGATGAAAGGTGCTTTGGTTTTCCCTGTGGAGTCAATGGAAACAGTAGGAATTATCAGGAGCAACAGTTCTTAGGAAATAGCATAGTTAGCCCTGACTATTACTGGCAAGGGATGGAACTGGTCCTGGCACACAGCCAGGACCATTGCTTGTCCCTGCTTTTCCTTGTGTATGTAAACTGACCACAGCTTGGTAGGTGAGCACAACGAAATAACTAAAAGTTACTATGCAACTCTATACACTATGTAGAAGTAATCATTCATTCCTTGTATTCTTTTCTTCCCTTACTCTTTCCGAACGAGTATTTCTTTTTCTTCAGAGTCCCATTGTTTTAAGCTCACACAAAAGGCTTCAAGAAACAACTTTGCATTTTACACAAAATTGCTTCTGGCTTCTTATAACAAAACCACAGTTCCTACTGGATAATGAATTTTGACTGGGCTTATGTTAAACTCAGAGAAAAAAATTAATAGTAAATAGCTTGAAAAATAATGTCATCTCACAGGGTCTTGATCTTCATTATAGGTTTTCCTAACAAGTGTTTTAATAAAAAAAAAAGGAGCCTGAGTATTCTGTTTTGTTTTAATCAAACAGCAGCTGACAAATTATTGTAATGGAATCAAGATGGTATCGTACTTAATCACTAAAGGTGCTCATTTCCTTTCATATCTTTTCAAACTCATTCCTTAAATCCTATATGCCAGAAAAAATATTCATATATTCTCTATGTAATTAGTAAATTTCAGACCTCATTTGGTTGTATAAAGCGTAGTAATTAGCTTAGTAAAAGATACTTTTCTGCTGTTTTGGTCGTTTTCTTTATGTGCTGCCTGAGCTTTACTGAAACACCCAATATGCTTTGAAAAATTACAGACCCTTTGATTTCAGAAAATGCCCACTTAGAAATGGGAAAAAAAGACATCCACACATGTGTACAAAGGGAATAAGCACTGTGAAGCTTTGAAGAATTCCTGGAAGATTTTATTAATATTTTGGAATTCATTCTGTACTGTATTATTCTTGTTGGGACAAGAAAGCTGAGAATACACTGAGTGTTCACCTCTGTATGCTCATCAACCTGCTAAAACTGAACATCTTTTTGCACATGATTTCATGGTCATTTCCCTGGAAGCCCTTTGAGAGAAAGCCATACAAACAAGTTGACAGAACCTTCTGTAGCCAGGCTTCATCGCGTTGTAGGACAAGAGAGTTCAGTGCCATTGAAAAGTAATGCTTCCACAACAAAACAGTTGACCTTAGTGAGAGTTGATGGCACTAATCAGTATCTAGGGAATGCTTGGCATTGCAAAGATTAGGGATTTTTCTTTTTCTGTGGCGGTGACATATCACCTTTTGGAGCCAATAGTATTTGTGTTTTAGCAGATAGCAGAATCTGAGGTTTTCTTTTGTGCTTCATAGTTATATTTGCATTTATGGTGTAGATAAGAATAGTCATTTTTTAATTGAGTGCAGACACCTGTTTTTGAGTTTTATTGCTGGTAAGCTGCAGGCAGAATCACTAGAAATCTAGAAATATTCTCTTAAAAAGAAACGGGAATAAGTAACACCTAATGTATGTCTGGTGTCTGACTCATAATCCAGTGTTTTCAGTATTTGTGTTAACCAGCTCCTTCATATCTAGACAAATGATTCCATTAGTGGCAGATAGTAAAACAGAACATTTAGCAATCAAATACTGAGACTGAGTTTTCTCTGGCTAACTGAGAACAACGTCCATAAGGGAGAAAAAAATCTAGTGGGTGTTTCTATAAATTAAAAATACAATACTACCTGTTAATCATAGAATCATTAAATCATAGAATGGCTTAGGTTGGAAGGGACCTTAGAGATCATCTAATCCAATCTCCCCACCATGGTCAGGGATGCCT
>JAAGNO010019590.1:9152-46594 GCA_033439905.1 Ceryle rudis | reverse complement strand
TATGAAGGGAACTGGCAGATTTTATGGGGAAACTCATGAAGGAAGAATTCCTCTTTTCTGTACACAAATAACTTAGACGTGCAAAAGCCTGTTGCTCCATGGCTCGGGCAACACCTGTACCTGCAAAGGTACAAAAATGCTCATAATTAAACTTAAAATCTGTTTCATGGGGTCTAGTATGACCAATTAACTTAAGCCTCATCTCGTTTATATCGTTGTGCCATATGGTGTGTGTGTGTGCAGTCAGAGATTTAGTCCAGGCAGAAATTTTTATGGAAGAGAATTGCAGATGGGGAAGGGAGGGAGAAACAGGGTGGTTAATCAACAGAGACAGGGTTCTTGATAAATACATACTGTTTACCCTAAATAGGGAAAAGATATGTAACAGATGCTGAATTCCTTAGCACACTTGGCAGCATAACACAGTATCAACAGAAGTATGAACAATGTAAGTGATATAGCATATAGGAGGGCATACTCTTTAACTAAGAACAAAGTTGGAAGGGATATTGCCTGTTGCCTTGCCTACCAAGTCATTACTGCGTGCGTTACAGGCAGTGTGCAGATCAAAGATAATACTGTCTGAATGGACTGACATTAGCAATTATTATCTATATTTTGCTCTTTGTTTTTCCTCTTTCAAAATTTCTTCTCAAAATTTGAAGGCATTTTCTTTCTTGGTATAAGCTTTTGTAGGACAATTGCATCCTAAGTTTTTTTTATCAGAAATATAGAGATGTAAACCTTTATCTAAGTGAACTTGGAGACATTATTTTAAGAACAGTCTCTTGGTCATCCAGGGCTCTTAAATGTCAGCCAGTGGATATTTACCACTAGTAGTACAGCGCAAGAAATTGTTTAACATATTAGGGCAATGCCCTAATTTTTTTTATAAACACAATTGTGAAGGCTTTCAACTTCACTAAACAACATGTTACAGGGTGAGATTTCCTTATTTGTATTGTTCTTTCAGTGCTTTTTTACATGCAGGACAAATCCAGAAGCCCCAAACCAGGATCTTGAATTCTTGCTTTCAGTCAGAATTTCCATGTCTGATATAAAATGGTTTGTGCAATGAAAATCATATGGTAGCAAACATTGTTTCACTGATGATTTTGTTGTATTTTATGAGATACAATTAGAAACCAATTTGGCAGAAACCCTTTACCCTCCACATAAGGTAGTCATAAAATATACTCAGCAAAAATCTATAGTAAATGCCTTTTATGACTTTCTTTTCATGAAAAAAATTACAAACCCGCATATCATATATAACAAACCCTCGAATCTTTATCACGGTGTGTGTGTGTGTGTTAATAATGTCCTCAGTAACCATGCATGACACACACTGTTATCAGAATGCAAAAGATTTTCAATCTTCTTTGTCACTCTACTTGAATATTTCATCTAGGGGTCAGTGACTGAAATCAGCTGGTGTTTCTCTGGTCAGAATGAAGCTGTACTACACCTTACAGCTTATCTGTATTTGAGCTGAATAGCCATTGCAGAAAGACCGAATGTTGTGGTGTGGTTTGTTTTTGCTTTTTTTTTTCCCTTTTTTTTCCCAAAAGCTAATTCACATGTAGTAGCATAGGTTAAAAACATTTTTCAATTGTAGATGCAACGATTTCAGTCTAATAGTATCTTATCTTGCTTTAATCTACCTCCTCAACTCCTCCTCAGATAATTCTAAGGTGTAGTTTGAGAGGTTGTGATAGGGTTTTGAAAAAACACATATATGGTATGGCTGCTGGATGACAGGAGAATAGACTTGATGGCATAGGCAGTCCTTCTCTATCCTGCCTTCCCCGTACACTAAAGTTTGGGGTAAATTGCATCTGGCCAAGCAATGCGGCTCGCAGCAAGGTGGTCTTTGCTGAAAGGGTGCCTGCGCTGGGTGACAGCTCCACATGTCTTCATTGCAGTGCTCTGTGCAACTCAGGGCATGTGCTTCTTTCCATCACAAACATTGAAGCATGTCTCATGAGTTCCTAAAATATTGATATTTCAGGTCTATTTACCTTTTGTGACCTGCAGGATGCTGACAGCTTGTATATGAGGGAAAGAAAACTGGAATTCCATGTTTTGATCAGGCTTGGTTTTCAGCATCTTAGGCCACTGGCAGTACTAAATGCTTCAGTGGAAAATGTAGCACTAGTAGTACTAATAGTATGAACATAGTTTATAGTACAGTTAATTTGTGTGTTCCAGACTGAACGTGGCTGCCTTGCTTTTGCCCTCCTTGTTAAATGGCCCGTTCCCAATACTGTGAATAGAAAGTGATTAAAGTAGCAGTGGGAGGATGTAATGTGGTAATAGGTGTGATGGAGGGAAGGCATCAGTTAAAAAAAGGCAGAACTGTGGTTGCAGTGCTGTGGCCTTTAGGGCACAGTAGTTACAGTAATGGTAAGATGTGAGCCTCTGGGGAAGAAGTAGAGAATATGTACTGGCAGTTAGACTTGCTTTTCTATGCTTTTATGTATTTGTGTTTCACTAGCATTCACTGTTTGCCTCATTTCAAGGTTGTGGGTTTTGTTTTGTGGTGGTTGTGTTTGTGTTTTTTTTTTGTTTGTTTGTTTGTTTTTTTTTCTTTGTTTGTTTGTTTTTTCTTGTCCTGCAGTGCTTTGGTTGGGTAGTAGGCAGGGTAAAAGTGTGGACACTTTGTGTGCAGGGCTGCATACAATGGCTGCTGACAATCCAACTGCTGCACAACGTGATCCACCAACTTCTGTCCTGTGTGGGCTATGATTAGAGTAATGCTTTATTCCACTCTTGTTCTTATGAACTTGACACTCACATGTTTGGCTTCTGACATCTGACATCATCAGCATCTGGCCAGTTCTGGTCCTGCTTTCCATTTGAAATGCTTAGCTGTTCAGATTGGCTTCTGTTTCCTTATCTCGCACATACTTGGGATCCAGTAGCCACTTTTCCTCATTTGGTGTGTCCCAAGGACTCCACAGCAGCCACTCTTTTTGGGTAGGACTCTGCTATTCTATCACTTTGACTTCCAAAATAGTCCTAGACTCTCCACAGGTTTGCTGTTTGATCTGACAAAGACATGCTTGCCTTATAGCTTTAGTTACACCTCTTCAGGGAGAACCGAGCAATAGAAAATAGAAAACTCCTTTATCAAATGAATTTCTCATTCACAAAGCTTAAATAAGAATGGGTAGCTTGTGTTTATGAAAATGTGATTGAGAATATGAGCCTTACTCTGCGTTTACATTCTTGTGAGTCCTTTGGTGCTTTTCTTCCAGCTTTCCTGTTGTGATGGTAGTGGTAAAACTCCTGTTTCATTCTTTGCCACTTCACTTCTGCAGGGCAATTTTTGTTTACCATCTCCTGATATGTCTGTGAGATAGTGACAGGACCATAAATGTCTGACTGTTGATCAAAAACTCCTCTCCTCCATAGTGAAGGGTAAACCAAAACTGGTAATCGGCAAATAAAATGAAGTTCTGGATTTGCCAGATGGAATCGTAGAATGATTTGTGTTGGAAGGGACCTAAAGATCATGTAGTTCTAAATCCCCTGCCGTGGGCAGGGACACCTCCCACTAGACCAGGTTGCTCAAAACCCCGTCCAACCTGGCCTTGAACACATCTAGTGATGGAACATCCACAACTTGCCTGGGCAACCTGTTCTGGTGTCTCACCACCCTCACAGTGAAGAACTTCTTCCTAATTTCTAATTAAAATCTACGCTCTTCCAGTTTGAAACTATTGCCCCTTTTCTATTGCTACAAGCCCTTGTTAAAAGTCCCTTCCCAGCTTTCTTGAGGCCCCCTGCAGATACTGGAAGGCTGCAATAAGGTCTCTCTGGAGCCTTCTCTTCTCCAGGCTGAAAAACCTCAAGTTAGCCTGTCCTTGTAGGAGAGGTGTTCCATCCCTCTGATTATCTTCGTGGCCCTCCCCTGGACCTGCTCCAACAAATCCATGTCCTTCTTGTCTTGGGGGCTCCGAGCTCCAGGTGGGGTCTCACAAGAGTGGAGTAGAGGGGGAGAATCATCTCCCTTGACCTGCTGGTTGCACGTTCATTTTACATGTCATTTCATCCATTTTAAAATGTGCTGCTCCCCTTATATCATTGGGAGCACTGTGCAATACAAAATCTTGGAAAAGATTGCCAAGACAGCTGTACAGGTGCACATAGCTGACCTCGCTCATTCCATTCATTATATTTTATGTCATATTGTGTCATCTTTTATTCATCTCTTTGCTAGTTAACTTTTTCCTTCTTTTTAATTGCTCATTATAAAGATTTTTTTTTCAAAACTTGTAGTACTTCTTGATGCACCTCGGTGAACTTAATCTATTTTTGCTTTGTGGTGTGTTGTTTTTTTTGGTTTTTTTTTTCCTTAACTAATTGACTATGAAAGAGTATGGTATCAAGATGAGGAATAATGAGGTAATATGTCCAGTTTTCATCTCTCTTATGCAATCTAATGGTTATCACTAATGTTAGGAAATACATCTGCAGAATTTATGATTTCCTCACAAAAGAGGTAAGAGAAAAGGAAGCAGCAGTTGGGGTAAGAAGTTACTAACAGAGGAATACCTTCAACAGAGATAATAATCTTTCTCACCTTGCTATCTTTTTATCTAATTATGGTATGTTTGTATGCTGTTCCTTATGATTTCTTCTGCTATATGGCTAATGCAAGTCCAAGTGAGCTCATCTCTGAAATTTAGCAGGTCACAAGTGAAAAAAAAAAATGGATTAGCATTAGCTTTCCTCTGTCTTTGTTTCCTACTGCATCATGTACTCCCTTTATCACCAAAACTATTCCTGCTCAGTGTTTGTTGAGGGAAGCCCTGTGCAAGGAGGCAGAGATCTCATCTCTGACTTATGCTTGGCAGGTTCTTGGTCAACAAAATGAATGAATTATTGAGAAACAATTGTGACATGCAAGTGAAGTGCCCAGAATAAGAGCATTTTATCTTCCTATAAATACAACTTCAACACTTCCAGTTTTGGAAGTCTAATTTAAAAATAATTCAGTGCTTTATTGTTTAATTCTCTTGTGCTGTTGATCTGGGAGACTTCAAAGCTACAACAAAAATAAGGTAATAAAAGCAGACAATGACTTTGGTAATGTATTGTGTATCATAAATATTTGTGTCTGACTGGTTTCATTTTAGCTGGCTGAGGAAATATAACTTGCTGAAGGCGGTTACCTTTGTTTGAAGCCAACTGAGACAGCACCAGCACTCAGTAATTACAGCCATACAGTTTCCAGGAGACTCCTTCTTCACCAGGCCTGTCGTCTCATGTCCCCATTTGTAACACTGTTCATTATATTCAACCTGCTGCCGTCACTCCGGAGCTTTCAAAAGGTATTCTGTGGGCTATCATGCTGCAGGACGCAGATAATGAAATAGTTAGATGTGACTTGTATTGTAATCGGCTCACCTAACTTTCATTTGGCTTGAAAAGTAGACTTAATAAAAGCAAGAGTGAAAGGCATTTTATGTTTTTAATAAGGAGTCTCATATGGTATAACCTGCTGTTTTTCATTGTGTGTCTCTTCTTATGGTTTCCTTTTGAGACACCTGACAGAAGCAGAGCAGTGAATGTCTCTTAATCTTAAAGCTTTTTGAAAAAATGCAGTGGTAATCAACATTACTTATCAGTAATTTCCAACTGCAGCAAGTGACTTCAAGTTTTTACATCTACATCTTAGATTTTAAATGGATAATTATTTGTTTGCTAGTGAAGATAGTCCTCTTCAACAAAAACAAAACCAAAATTTCTACGCACTGAAGAAGAAAACATCTGCTTAATCCCATGTTAGAAAATTTGTTTTGCATATCTAAGTATAAGCCGGCAATTTCCCTCTACCCTTACGGTGTCTCAGCTTGGACTGTAAAGGAGTTAAAGTTATGAGGAAGAAAAGCCCTGTCCCAAAATGGGTAGCTGTGCTTTCAGTGGAATAGGTTCAGTAAATGCAGCCATGACTGATGTGATTGTGTGGAATGGGAGAGGGCTGAAAAATCCCTGTCTTGCTCTGTAAAACATGGAAGTGCTGTTGGTCAATGGTGGAAAGCACTTTGAGAGGTTGGCAGCTGCTTACCTTCCCCTTTGCTTAAGTATGTCTGTGCTTTGGTGCACACCACCTCCCAGTTATGTTGCCATTATCCATTTGTTCTGGATACAGAACCAGATAAGAACCACCAAAAATACTACTTTCCAACTCTGACTGTTAAATGATGGTATTAATTTTTCACCTTGTCCCTGCTAGTAATAGTTAATGTTTCCTGTAAACTTCAGACATGTATTTTGCACCTTCTACTTAGCATTGCCCTAAACTCTACCTAAAATCTGGAATTGATGGAGTACTCTGCTGCTCATAATATTGGTTGCTTGAAGTAGATGGTGGCACTACTAACCACTGACTTGTTTTGACAGTTCTTGATGAGTTGGTTCAAGTACTTGTGTCAATACTTTATGTAAATGTCTTTCCAGCTCTGCAAGAAGTATGCAGGCAATGGCTGGATTTCAAGCCTGCTTACCTTTGGGAAGGGTAGGCATATGGAAGAGAAGTAACTTCATGGTCATGAAGGAAGATCTTGCCTTCACATGTTTATAAATGCCCAGAGAAGGCACACTGGAGACATATGCTGATGACTTTAGGCAAGAGCTAGCAAAAAATATTTAATAAAAATAAACGTAAGAAATATTTAAATTTAATTTATTGCTTAAGAGGAGACCAGGAAAAAGAGCCTTGAGCATGGTCTTTGGAAAACACTGCTGTCTTTTAGTTCCTATCCAACCCAACCAAACCCCTGAAAATCTGTTGCTGGTCATCTCTTCCCCACTCATAGCCTCCAATATTTCCTAAACTCTTTTCAGCTGCGCCCACACCTGACTAACAGATAACCTCTTAAAATCCTCTGTTGCTCCTTCCTGCCACTCACAGATCATTCTGCAGCCCCAGCAAAACCAGATATGCCCATCCCTGATGGAAAGCCTTGAGTGTGCTCACAGTTAGTCCTTAGGAACTTGGTAGAGCTCAGCCATGCCTTGACAGCCCTTTAACCAGTTCCACTTGCTTTGATATTTCATTTTCAACTTTGCAATTGTTATCGTTGCAGCAGGCACTGATCTGTTTTAAATATCTTTACCCAGGCATTGCTTACGTAGTGAGGCAGCATTCTTTCACACCACCCTAAATGATGCAGCTCTTCAAAGAAGTAACTCTCTTTTTTAGTACAAGAAATTGAGTGAAGTATGATTTGTTGTATCATGTACTGACTAGTGGATGTAATAATGCATCTTTTCTACAGCTAAAGTATTTTTATTGAATGCAGTTTGAAAAAAGGTCTCTGCAGCAGGAAATCACAGAATATTCATGGTTGGAAAGGGCCTCCTAGATTACTGAGTCCAACCATACCCATAACAAAAAAAAACACCTAAAAAAAGCCCAAACACCTAAATACCTAATATGTACCTAAATATTCAGTCTGACACAAGTCTAGCTGAATTAAGACCAAGATTCTATCACTAGCTTACAAATCAGATAAAAAATAGCAGTAAAATGATCAGGTCATTTACAAGTTACTCTTCCACATGTTGCTAAAGCTTTACATAGGCCAGCTTGGTAAAGCTGTTACTCTACAGCTGTGATTGGCTGTGATTCACAGCCAAAACTATTGCTGGACCTTTCCACTCATGATGGTCAATACCTCTGTGGTGTTATGTACCCCTGTGTTGAAAAGGACAGAACGGTATTAAAGTAAATCCTTAGTCTACAGGGAAATGGCTTACTGGTTCATACTCTGCATAGGAGGACTGCTGGACATATATCCACTGAAGTGGACATATGTCACTCTTTATGGGTTTCTCTGAAGTCTGAGTTACTTATGGAAGGACTAATGTTCCTTGTAAATGTCAGTCAGAACTTTTCATTTTAATAACATGCCTGGTTGAATTCAAAACTGACATTTTATATTGACACTGCACATGAACTGACATGTCATTATACACATGCTAACCTAGATTTATAAAATAATAAAATCATTGTGGTTTAAATTCCCACAAAATATTGATGGAAAAAGTGTTACATGCTTATGGGAGTAGCTTGCTTACTAATGTGTTTGCCATTTTTTACTGACCTTATTGTGAATGCAACCTTGCTGCAGGCTCCTGCAAATTGGAGCTCTGCTATAGTATTTCTGTTCAGTTAATACCTGCAGAACCACATACTTACTGGAAGAGCACTCTGTTCTTCCTCCCTTGCTTCTGGAATACATTATCTTAATAATCAAAATGACAGTCTAGAATAATACATCTTTATTTATTGATGTATTTCTTGGATCTGCTCTGTGATATGAGGCATAGTGATTTCATTCAGGCAGTGTATGACACTGACAATTTCTCTCCGTTTCAGTGTTCATCTACTTGAAGGAGAACCAGCCTGAATCAAGAAGAAAAAGAGTTTTCCTTTCTTTGCTCTGTTAAAATAAAGCTGTGTTAAGGGAGTGTGAAGGTTGCAAAGGCAAGCTTTCAGAGGGGGAGGAGATTCCAGGATTAACATGGTCAGTGCTGTGGTTTTGGACTTTCGTACTCATTCATTATGATAATGCCTTTTGTTACAGTTTTCTTACTATTTCAACTGTATGGTAATGCTAATAATGTCATTTCAGTTTAAAATGGTTTTCAAATGTGAGCTACATAGGTCTTTCAGGGAATACTAAAGACAGCAGTCTGATTTTTGCATTTCCTAAGCCAGAGAGGGTGGGATGCCTGAAGGAAGGCAATGGGAGTGGTATTTATTTGAAAAAAAAAAAAAAAAAAAAAAAAAAAGGTGGGGTTTGTAGTTTAATTTACTGTGGGCTGTGGATTTTTTTTTTTTTTGTGATGTTACAACATTACTTATCTCCCAGAGGTAAGAACTTAAACTGGGAATGAGGTTGCTTCATGGCAGATCCTCCACTGTAAAGCGATTAAAAAGTTGGAAAAGAAATTAAACAGCTGCATGGAATTATTGTCCAACTTGGAAAAAGAGTAAGAAAGTGATTGACCTTTACTTGAGCTCTTAGCTGCAGTTGTTCCTTGTATCTCTATTTGCCTATGGTATTTGATAATTTTAGGCTGAGGCAATCTCTAAGAGTTTTATAAGTTGAATTACAATTTTGTTGTGGCAACACTGTTGGTTTTCTTATCAACTCACTGAAACAATTATACTAAAATTATCTGTGACTGTTGAAGTCTTGATTATGTGCTTAAATAGATGACCATGTTTTCCAAAAAAGGTTGCATGCTCACAGATTCCCCCAGCTATTGACTTTGTGGCATTTCTTCTTCCATACCAGAACTGTAGCTTGGCTCCCTCCTGGAGGGAGTTTCCTTTGTGTTGGGTACAGACATTGTGATGCTGGTGAATTGTGTGTATTTGTGAGGGGGGGGTGGGGGAGAGAGAAATGGCCATGTCTGGAAAAATGGCTTGTAATTTTGTCCTGAATTTTCAAACTTTATGTAATTTCTACATAGGGAATTTCTGCTTCTGTGTTCCAATACAACAAATTGGAATGACAGCTGGAGAAATATCTAAGAAATTTTTGTAAATGTAATTTATTAGGCATTTATATGTAACAAAGGAGCAAAAATTTAATAGAAATATGCCACTGAGAAGGTAAAGTCACGTTGCCCTGAAATTCTGTTAGATCAAGGGGTGGGAAGAAATACAGATGAGCCAATCAAAGTTGTCTTGGGCAGTATGTATCAAGGTCATTAAAACTAACCTTTAGCTACAGTAAGAATTAATTTTCTAACATAGTAGGGACAGAAAGTGAGAGAGGAGTTGAAATGATGACATTTGTCTTAGAATTTAAAAAGGACACAGAAATTGAAGGAGAACAAGACTGAGGTGCTAAGGGAGGCACAGGTAGCTTGTAATGAACTTGTCGCTTGTATTCTGCAGTAATGTGCACTTCTTCCCTTCCTGCAGAGATTTCTATTGAAAATACCTGTATCTATTCTGTTCTAATAAACCTGCTTGTAATTAGTTGGACCTGGGTTCATTTCTGAGATTCGCTTTTGAAAGAAAAGTAGAACTAACTGTTCTCAGGTAAAATGAATTTGAGATTTGACTGCAGAAGGGGCTGAATTAGAATAAAAGTCCAATAATTTGAGATTTTGGGAAAAAATAGAGAATGTTAGACTTAACTCTGAAGAAGCAGGAGCAAATTAACTTGTCATTTTTCTGGTCTGGTGAATAGAAGCACTGCAGTTCATATAAAAGGGAGTGGTTTGTGGTTCTACTGTACAGCATAGAACACTACAGTGGTAAGTTAGTAATACATATAGTTCAGAAACATTAGGCTATACACTGAGAATTGAAAGTAAAAAGCTTTTTGGCTCAATAAGTCATAAGTAGCATTGATATAAAATAATGATATTTTAGGAATAAACATGTTATGCATTTCAGCGGTAACTTAAAATAGTTCAATAGTTTTCACATGATAAATTGCTTTGGACTTGAAACCTAATAGATATTTTTTTCCTCCCTTTTAGAAATATCAAAGGGAGATATATTATGAACAATAAAGGAAATAGCAAGACAGACTATGCTTCTCTAATTCTTTCCAGAATTATGTATAATTTTACTAATGTTATTGTTCTCTACCCGCCCACCCCCTCTTTTTAGAGATGTACATGGATTAATGTGCTAAAATGGAAATTTAACTTAGGGCTGAGCAAACTATTTCCATGGAAATAATAATATTGTTGATGTCCTTTGGTTTGGGAAGTGTTCCAGAAAATGCAATCCATCAATTTTTCATCAGTCTAGACACAGGCCAGAAGTAATGATGAATGTTGCAAATGAGTGCAGTATTAATAGGAACCTTTGCACTTGGATTTTCATGATTTTGAGCAGCTGCAGATTATGAGGAGGTGAGGGTATATGTGCATCTCTATGTAAGCACACATGTGGATACAAATTTCTTGTAGTTCAGATTATTTTTTTTACCACTTCAGTTTTTCTTAAGACAGTAAATGCTCATTAAACCTGAAATTTTATTTAAACAGCTTATAGTCTGCAAACTGTTCAGTATCATTTGTAGTCTTAGCCATTTTAGCCAGTTGCACCCACTTAAGTAAAAAGTAAGAACATTGACTATATAAATGCATATGGTCTTGCAGAAGACTAATGGCTTCCATGACATTATTCACAAGTGAAATTCTAAGTAAATTTCAACATTTGGAGGTTTAATGATAAAGTAGTATTACACTCAGAGGTTAAAATGTCTTCTATTTCCATAGTGTTGTGTGCACACATGCTAGATTTCACTAGTGGATCCATACTGATGGTGCTAGTAGAGCTGAGAACATATACTACATCTTGGCTAGAGCATGTTAGAATTCACTGTGCTCCTGTCTGATTCTCTTGAGTACTTCTAAATGGCAAAACCAACACAGGAACTGTAAACACCCCATAATCTGGTATAATTATTTGTATTTAGTATTTTGAATATTTTTCTCAATAAATATTTTGCTGTAATTGCTGGCATTATTTTATATTATCTACACTAATACATATAAAACTTATGGGCTGAAGACCATTGTTAAGCTTTTTTTTTTTTTAACAACAGAATGTAAGGCATTTCCTTAAATGGCAGTGTAGATAAAGCATTATTTACAAAGCCTTTATAAATTACAGTCTTCACTGATGAGGCATATTCACATTGCTGTTCAGTTTATTTACCCAGGAGACCAATTTATTTTGCTACCTTGGTGCTAACTGTTTCCACTGACATCCAGATCTGCTCTGGCCAAGCAACTGAAAAGAACTGTATTTCTTCAGCAACTGAATTGAACTGTAAATGGGCATTATCTGACTCTAAACAATGGCTTTGTCTAATTATGAAACCCCATGCATCATTTTAGTCTAGTGTTGTTGGTTATACAAACAAGATGTTAATGTTATTGAAAAATTAATTTAAGTCTGGGTACATTGTATTATAGTGAAAGATATTCTGCATTGTATCTTTATAGATTGGTAGCTGACATCTGAAGTGAACTATGATGTTCTGATTGTGGTTTGTTGGGCACCATGAATATCAGAGAGAGAAAATGAGAGAGAGAAGCATCTTATAAGAACAAGTAAAGGAGCTGTAATAACAAAATCTATTGCTTATACCTTAAATGAATCTGATGTTACCAAAATGAACTCTTAAAAATAATATTAATAGAAGAAATACAAGTGTACTTATGGAAAGGAAAATTGGCTCCTCAAGAAGTTAACTTTCTGTCTTGAAAGTAGTAGCAATAATTGAATAGACACACTTGAAAAAAAAACCCCTCTGCCATTTTCCTTATTGCTTTATCAGAAGTTAACTGAGTGCCATCAAAGCTATTGTCTTCAACTGTCAGTAAGTCAGCTTGAGAGCTTTATCCAATAGTTGCAGAAAGAATTCAGAGGGTTATCTGTCCTTTGTTGGTGTATTTTATTTTTAATTTGGCAAAAGGAAACTAACCAAAACTTGAACAGTTTTCATACCACAAAGTGTGTGTGTGTGTATATATATAAAGGGAAAGAAGGAAAACAAAATAAATATGGGACTATATGTGTATATTAAAGAACTGAAGAAGATTAGTGTGTTAATGTTCTAGGAACATCCATGAAACAATTGTGAGGGAGGGCAAATCACTTTTCCAGTGAGGACTTGCACAAACAGTGCTGTTTGTAAACTGAATTCACTTAATTCATCTTTATCACTGAAAAGTTTTAAGATTGCTATTTGAGTTATTGGTTAATGATCCTCTATAATTGGTTTCACATGTTAAATCCCTATTGGTAGTTTCACTGTGATTTTCTTATGAAATATGAAACTTTAAATTTTAATGGTGAATTAATATTAATTTAATAACATATTTTAATATTAAATCTATTAATATTTCATCTTCTACATGGCTATGCAGATTTTTGAAAACCATTTCAGTGTTTTCTGACAAGCTACTCAATATACAAAGACTATTCAGAAGTCTTCTTGCTCATGTGGTTCCTGGGCAGTAGTCAGGCTGCCTGGGTCATTGATTGTTTTTATTTAACCTCTAGAGTGAATTCAGATGAGATGCAGGACATGGAGAAGCTAAAGAAAGTTTACCAAGTCTGATGTAGTTTCCTTGTGCCTGGCTAGAATACACTTAGAAAGAGCCCTGTGTGATTTCACAGGTTAATCTCTGTTCGCAGCAGGGTTTGACTTGTATCAAGCCTGGCATGCTTAGGCACCTGAGGGCTGTCACTGACAAGGGGCTGTGAGGAGATGGACTGCCACCGATCGGGTCTAAACGAGTCAGTTGCACAGAGCTGATAAAAACAGAGATTTACTGAAGTAGACAGGCCTGCGCTAAAACAAGCTCCTCTCTCAATTGAATCCCTGTCTGTCACTTTAATCAGTCATCTCCCCTGTCACGCACAGTCAGTGGAGAGGCTGGAGCAGTGCAAGAGATGCAGCTGTGGGATGGCATGGGGTGGTGGCCGGGCCACGATGGGGTGGCCTTCCTGCTGCCCACAGGGCTCTGGTGAGAAGAGGCAGTGCCATGGCACAGCACTGGGGTGTTTCGCAGCCCAGATGTGGTCCAAGAGGTGATAGGTAGTGCTAAAGCTAGACTTGTTTTTCCAGATGATCTGTACCTTCTGTGTTTTTAACACGGCATCATTTTTGCATCCTGACTGTGCTTTTTCAGTATCTGGAACAGTCTCCTGAACAAGATGTGGGCTACAGAGGTTACAGATCCATCCTGCTGTAAAAGATGTAGTCAGGTATCTTACTGGATTCTTTCTCTTCACCATAAATAAGTTTTAAAAAATGCAAAAATATTTGCTCAAGATAGGCAACTTACAGTGGAGACTTTCTATGTTGAATGTTATTTGTGCTATTAGCCAGAATTTGAACCCTAATGGCAGGGTGTTGCTGCCCGGCTTGATGTAATGAAAAATATACCCTCTCTGCTTAGAGGAAGGCAGATGAAATCAATGTTATTTTATTTCATTTTAACTACATTTAATTTTATTTTTACTAAAATGTGTAAGATGCCATGCTCATTTCACCAACATTCCAAAGGCCAAGGCAGTAGAAGAGGAAATAGAAAATAGAAAAATGGAGGAAATAGAGAAATAGAAGAGGAGAAAAACAGAAAAAAGAAGAAAAGACATTGACTCTGTGTCACAAAATATAGCTGGCACTTGGTCATGGACTCAATACTTTGATGTTGCTTGGCTTATTGGGTAAGCTTCCAAGATCATGAGGTCCTCATGTCCCCAGAAGCTCATGGGGATAAATTGGTAAGTACTGCAGAGCTTTCTTTCTGGGAGTGTTGAGGGTATGCTGATGGGCAGCTGCTCCTCCTTCCTGAAAACTGACCCTGGGGACTGAGCAGGCAAAGGAGCAGCTAAATCTGAGAGTGGAGGAGGAGGAGGAAAGGCAGAAGTAAATAGTTTACATCACTTTGTAGCAGCTTTTATGGTTGCTTCCCCCTTGAAGGGTTGTTGTGCCCTCCCTGGCACCTGGATGAGGCTGTAAAAACCTGTTGGCAGCTCTGCGTTGTGTCCCATTCTCCACCAAAGTTAGTGCAGCTACAGCTAATGGGCTGTACAGTCTGGAACAGAGCAGCTCTTGAGAAACTCAGATCTAGACAAGAACTGGAAGGAGAAAGTATTCTGAAAACCCAGCCCTGTCAGAATCCTCTCCACCTCTGTCCTTCTACCTAAGGCACAAAGGTCCTGTATATTTATGGGTTGTGATAAACTATGGTACTCCTCTGTGGGTACTAAATAACTGCTGCTGATTTCTCCCATCACCTGAAAAATGCTAGTAAGGAGCATGTGCTCATTGCCACATCAGGTCTTTTTGATTTTAAGGAGCCTAGAAAGTGACAGTAGACGATAAGAGTGTTGGTTCCTATTTCACTGGTAGTGAAAGCCATGCTATACATTCAGCTGAGGGACAGTCCTTGAGTCTTCAGCCACTTGAACAAGTGGCAGTCAGGTTTGTTTTGCAATGTTATTTAAGCAGGTGTAAATGCTGAGAGGAAGACCAGAAACCCAGGTAGTAACCAGGTAAGAGCTGCAACTTGTGTTTCTGAAGCAGCGTGGAGCAGCAGTAGCTCAGGAGAATGCATTTGCTGGGGAAGGGATGGGTGAGAAACATGGCTGGCTGTAGTGGCTAAGATCAAGGTTTGTGGTGAGGAAGGCTCTGTGGGCATGAATAAGGCCAGACTGTGGGTGACTGTCCCCAAGAGCTGAGGCTACAGCTTTGCTACAGTGAGTTGACCATTATAACAGAATGAAATAGAAGGTCACATACAGCAGACTTCACTGAAACATTGGGAGTTACCAATGTTACAGATTTGAGAGGACTTGAACAAAGGAAGAGATGGTGGGAATTGATGTTTGGATTGGAAGAAATTAAATTTGGATAGGATATGTGAAAATGTTCTGACAAAGAAAAGATTATGCAAATATATATATTTACACCTGCATTATTTGTCATCTCAAAATTGTTTGGGATTTCTCATAGGCGTGATGTCATTTTAGACTCTGAGCTGATGACAGAACTGAAACGTATTTTATATAGCTAACATTTGAGTTAAACCTCATTGAAGGTGGTGGGTGTGATGGTGAAGACAATAATTACCTTGCATAATGCTTAGAGTGTAAAAGACAATCCTGCTGCTTTGGGGAATCCCCAGGTGGAGCGCCAGCCATTCTAAAGGCTGTCTGTCTGTTGAGCTGTGCAGTGTTAGGTTTCACTGGGCTGGACACAAATGCAGAAAATTGGAGAGTTACTTTAGATACCTGCATCTTTGTTTGATAACTGCAAGAAAAGCCACAGAACCAGAAGCAGCCAGAGCAGCTCTCATTGAGCAAAAGAAGGGGCCAGTGGTAGAAAGCTTGTTTGGAAGAGGCTCGGCACAACAAAGAAATGGGCTGTCTCTGATGCCTTCTGTGCTCAGAAAGCAGGGCAATGTCTGTGCACGTGGAAAAATAGCAGGCCTTAATTTTTCTCTCAGCAGAAGTAGCATGCAACAGGCCAGTACTGGATAGCAGCTCTAGATGAAAAACTGGCTTAGAGTTGGTGTCAAAATGGGTAATACGTTTGTTTTTATCCTTACTGATTTCAGCTCTTCCATCTCTACTATTTCTCTTGCCATATGGAGCTCTTGCTGTAACTATATATCTGAATTCTGTAACATACTGAAGCAGTAATCAAGCAGTGAATATTGATATAGTAAGGAATATTGAATATAGGGTTTTTTTGTTGAGTCTGAAAATGTCAGTTTCCCATTCTCTGTACTTTACATTTAGAAATCAAAATCTACAGAGATGGATAGATGTAACAACAAATTATGAAAATGCACACAAAATAACTTTGACCCTAGAAGCCCCTAGAATGCAGCAGGCAGATATACTTGGCAGAGCCAGGTAGTCTATTGAATCATACAAGCATCATAAAGTTAGCTAAAGCACTAATTAAGCATGGTCATCTTAAAAGAAGAATTCATGCTTTGTCTTGGCAAGATGCCTGTAAGAAAAATATAGATCTGTCACAGTCTTGCAGACTGCAGTAATTACAGTTTAAAATACTTCCCAGTCTAAACCAAGGATAGCTCAGACAGAGCTAACTGTTTAAACAACGTCCCTTATGAACTGACATTGCTCTTCTATTTCAGACTGATACGTTTTAATTTTTCTTTTTTTTTCCTTCTATTTGCTTCTGTGCAAAATATAGAGAAAAAGAGACATCAACATTTTTTTATAGAAGCTGAGAGGCTAGAAAACAATTATATGGAGTAGCCAGAACATTCTGTGTGTAGGTAGCACAGAAAGTAGAAAATTAAATGTTGTACCTCAGAGCAGTTGGGAAAAAAGGTTATCTGTCTGGAGGTTTTGTTCTTTTTGTCTGCGAACAAGTGGTTCTATTGATGTTAATTGGATCCAAACATCTTCAGACATTAAGGATTTAACATTTATTTCCAAATCTTGCTTCCTGGCTCACATCCAAACCTGCAAGTTCTGGAGGAGAGAGATCTCCATCAGCGTTTCAGTTAAATTGCTTTAAGGTTTTGATTAGTGAGTAAATACAAAATAAAAGGTCAAGTTGATTGTGTGTGCCTTTGACTTAAGATAAACATATCGTAGGTACATGCGATCTTCCAGTATAATTTTGGATAACGTGTTATCTTGTTAGATCTCTTAACTCATACAATCTATTTTCCATTCAGAAAGGTCAGTCTAGTTTTAAAGATGCAAGGTATTCAGGGGCCCCAGATCGTGAACCTCTTTGTAGTGCCCTATTATTCTGTGTTATATTTCTGGTGTAATCCAATACTTGTCTCAGAAAAGTCTGCCCTCTGGCACAGTCATTCCACTGTCATAAGAGTTTAGTTTTCTGTGATCTCGGTGGTATTTAACAATAAGGTCTGAACTGCGTGTTTAGCAGAAGCTGTGGGAACATGGATGTCAAGTCCATTAATCACAGATAAAAAAAAAAAAAAAATCTCCAGACTGGACTGTCAGCCAAGGATTAGATGTGCCCCCACTGCAAAACCTATTCAAACAACCCACCGATTAGGTCAGCTTGTCCTTCTGCCCTGAGATTTTTTAGCAGAAACTGGCAGTTACAGCTATAATCCTTATAGCACTCGAGGCTGTGTATAGATATGTGATTGGAAGACCATAGGCTACTCATGTGTACTGTTTACTTCACTGATGTCAGGCTGACACAATTGCATAAAATCGATACAAAACGGCATGTTCTGAGAAGCAGATGAATGCATGACTTGGAAGTGTTTCAGCAGCACTTCAGTAGCAGCTTATGAGCATGTTTCTGTAACTCAGCAATTCATTTTCAGTCTGACTTTATTTGGAAGGTAAATATTAGCTGTATATATTTATTAAAAATTCAATAAAACCAAATTATTAGCATGTTTTCTAAATATTATCTCGTACATTGAAAAGATTATTATTTTTTTTTTTTTGCAATGATGTGACTTGAGAGAAGCATGCCTGAGAGGCACACAAGGAAAGGGAGTACATGCTGCAGAAATTGTGACTGGTTTTGCTGCTTTGGTTTAGCTAACAAAAACAAGCAGTGTTGGTGGTGCCTGGTGAACTGTCTCTGTCTTCCAGGTGATGTTGTTCTAGTGGTTTGTGGTGGATGAATTGGGGTAACATTTGGGTTGTTTTTTTTTTTCTGGTTAAATGGGACACAAAGATGTCTCGCAATCCTCTGTTGTGGAAGAAAGCTTTATTTTCCTCTATTGCAACTTTCAATCAAAGTGACTGTTCTGCATGGTTAACAACATAGTTCCAGAATCCTATTACTATGCAAAGTAATTTCAAATTATTTCACAAATAATTTTCTCAGACTCTGTTGGATTTCCTGAGTTTCTGGAGCTATCTTGAATTCTCTGAACCATTTGGCCCAATTCATTTTCATTTGCAGAATTATCTCTAATATGGAAATGAGTGTTAATTATCTCTCTAGCCACTATTGTCATCACTAGCCAAAACCGACATTATAAATCCCTCTCTTATGAGCAATGCTGATATAGAGTCACTTGCTCAGTGTGGTGCTGTGATCTGTGTCTCTGGCACCTTCACTGGTCATCTTATTCCAGACTGCCCAGAAGGTCAGTGGGAAGACAGAGCAGGGTGGGATGCTCTCACTGTGGTGTTAGATGCAGAAGCATACTCTTACTGGCTGGCATCTGCCTAGGCTTCCAGGGGCTTTTCAAGGTGTTTGCCTCAAATCATAAGGCATTAGTTGCTCTGCATACAGGCCTGGCAGGTTCTGTCCCCTTCAATAGCTGCAAGAACAGCTGGAACCAGATCCAACAAGCTCTGTAGGCATTTAATCTTGCTGGCTGGGGAATGAGCTTTGGGCTGGGGTGTCAGGTAAGTGATGGAGGAGATGTACCCAAGTAGTAGCTCTCTGCAGTGGCTTTTGGAAGCAAGCTGAGAAGGGCTTTTGTTCACATTTGTCCTCTTGGTATGAGGCATTTTTAAGGTGTGCTCTTAATTTTGTAGTTTGACACATTAAGCTTTATATTTAAAATTTAATTATACATTTATTAAAAAGTTGAAGACAGTGCCTGAAAACATAAAATGAGAATTGAAATTAAATATAAAATGAGGGTTTGCTTTAGGGTCTGCAAAATTTTGTGTACCTAAGAATATGTCTTTAAAATCATGTAACAGCCTTAATGAGTTCTCAATATACCTGTCTTTTAAGCTCTAGATAATAGGCCAAGTAGAGCAAATTCTGAAACCTGGTATTTTTTTAAAGAACAATATATACAGTAAAATGATGACAATGGAACTTGTTTATTAAACTAATGTAGTGATTTTATCACTTCATTCTCAGTATCTTAGTACCTGATATTAGCCTGGTATGGTTGCCATGGTAACTGAACACACTGTTCCTTTCATTTGACCTTAAGTTCAAGCCCTGCTGTTGCAGTAGAAATGCCAAGAACACCTCCACTTTTATTAAAAAACAAAACTATCAAATGCATGCAAAGAGGAAAAATGGGTGAAAAGGACAATCTGACACTACATTGTGAAACTGAAAAGAAGAGGCTGGTTTCAGCTAGAGGACCAAGAAATAACTGTTAGGATACATATGTTCATATTGTGTTCTGTCCTTGAATTCAGCTGTGTTTGGATTGATTTCCTTCATCAGCATTATATTTACTAATTACCGCAGAAGTGGCTACCCTTTAAAAAATTGCTCTTAGTTATTTGCTTTGAGAACCTGTTTTACGTCCTCTCAGAAGAGCAGCATTAATTTGCTCAGTTCCATGTACACACTGACTGCCAAGGCAGAAAATGGTTGTACAGGTCAGAGACAATTCAAATTAAGGTCTGGCCAAAGGAGAGCTCATGGTGGCTGATGCTGGGGACTTCTGTATTGTTTCTATCTAACTTGGTCACCCTGAATGACTTTGGGGTCAGTGGCTTTTTCAGAGCTCTGATCCACATCCAAATTTGTCTTGGATGGAACCATGAAAAATGGGGAAATGTTTGAATATTCTTTAAGGAGATGCCTTTTCCTGAAGACAGCTAGTAGGGTGGTGTGGGCTGGGCTGGAAGTACTCATGAGGTGATGGGGTGAGATGGGGACAAGTGTGGGGCAGGAGGGCAGCAGAGGCAATCCTAAAGAGAGACCAGGAGATCATCTGAGGTTTTGGTGGATAACACAAAGGAGACTTTTCCCAGGGATTCGGTGGGAACTGGGCAGAACTTACTGCAAACTGGGAAGCCATTGGAAGCTTCTGGGCCTAAGAGCAAGCCACGAAGCAGAGAGCGAGGCAGCTGCTGGGGGGATGGCTTGTAGACTTTAAGCCTTGCTCAAAAATCAGTTTTCTTTCTGGAGAGTTGTGTGGTTGTAGTTTATTGCCCAGAGAGGCAGTGGGACCTGGCTTTGTGCTTGCTTTAAAGACACAAGGGCAGTCCTGCTTTCAGGCTCAGGATGATGTGCACTGCTGCTGTGCTTTGCTTCTGTATAATAAGCTGCTCTTGTGGTGTACTGCACTAAAGACGTGCTCAGAGCTCCTGAATTGTTTCCTCTTTCACAGTGGGCCCCAGCTGCAGATGCACACCTAGCAGCGTTACCCTCCCTGCCCTCCAGTGTGCAGGCTGCCTGGGGTGGGCACTATGGGGAACCAGCCTAGCAAGACCTCCTGGTCTCCCCTGGCCAGAGGCCAGGGCAGTGGCAGGTCCACACTGTGTTGGGGAGGGAACACTTAAGGAATGCTGTGGCAGATTTCTTTTTGAATGTCAATTCTTAGAGGTGGCTTTGTTCTGACTCTAACTTAAGGTTAGTGAGCAAGCTTGTTTCTCAAAACTGGGACAGATTCTTTGTTTCTGAAGACCTGATTTCCAGTAACACAGCTGGCTGTCACTTCTTAATGTTTCCTACACTTTGCTCTAGTAAGAAAAGATGTGAAGGAGCAATGTTTTTTTCTGAAATATGATACAGAAAGAGTGAAAATTGCCCAAAAGGGTAAGAGCAGGGATATCTGGCCACCAACTAAAGACAGAAAATGGTGCTGCAAAGGGGAACAAGATAACAGTTTACAAATACATAAGAAATGGGAAAATATTTTCTTTTGTGTGTTGTGGTTTGTTTGTTTGTTTTTTGTTTGTTTGTTTTGTGTGTGGGGTGTTCTGTTTTTGAAAGTTAAATTCTTCCACCTAATGGGAAAGAGAACAAATAATGCTTGACAAGGAACATTATGAAATGCTTTATCATTGCTATGCTTAAATTTTTAGCAAAAGAGGTAAGTTACAGGCTGCTTTATGCAATAAATTGATGAGAAGGAGAGATGAGAAGGTAGAAAGGAGCATCTCAAAGCATGCTCTGAAAATCAGAGTGTGATCAGATCAGTGGAGTTCAAAAACATATGTTATGCTGAAGGAAGTGGCAATACCATTGCAATCTTTGGAGAGGTTATGGATACAAAATAAATCTAGAATGCCATGGAAAGGGGAAAACATCTATGTCTTTCTGTCTTTGCCTCTGTGTGTTGTGCTGCTTTCATTTTGTCATTTTTGCGGCTTCAAGGATGATGTCCACTTCATAAGGCCACAGTGATCTAAACCGGTCTAGGTTTGCAAGAAATTACTGAGATATCATTTTATAGCCTCAGACTTGAAATTTAAGAACCATGATAATGACTTAAGCTTTTTTTTTTTCTTTCTTTTTTTTTTTTTTTTTTATACTCATTCAGACTTCCCAGTTACAATCTCGGTACCTTACACACTATGGATAATCATTCTTCCTGTCTGTCCAGAGACTGCTTTGCCAAACCATGCAACAGCTGCTATTTTTCACTATTTATGCTGAACCTCAGTAGGAAGAATTTCTGAATGATGTGGTGTTGTTCATACTGCACCACTTGCCATGCATGCGCACAAGTTGTGTGGCACAATGTTGCCCACTTTGGTGACTGGCCAAACCAAGGTGGGTGGCTGGTTGTGTCTTTAGTGTTGAGGAACAGGACTGTGGGAGTTCCTTTCAGCCATGTAATACTGTCCTGACCTGGGATTTTGGCTGTTGTCTAAGGACTGTCTCAAGATTAAAAGAGATATAGTGAATTTAAGCAGTCTGTATGCAGTGGTCTTCTAACATCAAATAAAATTGCATCAGGACTGGACACCAAGAACAATCATGAGTTGAACGCTAAACCCTTCTTCCTTGAGAATGCTAATGCATAGTTGTACTAGAAGCCAAAAAGGTGTGAGGGGCATGCTGGGGGCAGCATGGGTTTGGCTGTAAGGGCTAGCAAGCCAGAGGTCAAGTATGAGCATCTTGTCCTCCAGGATGAGGCTACCTGGAATGGTACCCATCCTACAGTGCCCTCACATGGTGCACAGGGCTGGCCCAAGACAGTGATCAGGGTCACACAGCAGTGATTGACAAGCTAGTCAATAGTGATGAAGCAGGTCTGATGTCCAGAACAGATAAATCCTATGGTAATGAAGATATGTAATCTAGGTGAACTTTCAAGGTCTTTGACAGTCCTAAAGATTTAGTGGTTCAGTTTTTGCACTGCTGTAGACTACAAGCATGGATCCCCTGTAGGGGTGTGTGTGGTTGGTTGTTTTGTTCCCCCCTCCACACCTTTTTGAGACTTATAACTATGTTGTAGTGTAATCAAAAGCCAGGACTTACTCGTTTATTGTTACGTTTTCTCAGAACAAAATGATAAGAGAATTCTGCATTCCTGGAGAATTATCATTGTCTTCAAAGTGTAAAATGTGAATACAAATGAGTTTGCAAATATTCTAACATCAATAACATTCAGCTGAAGAAAATGTGAACAAAGTATAAATAAGCTAATTGTTAGCATTCTTCCCAACACAAATGACATCTTGTGAATTCTGGTCTTATGGGAAATAGATTAAAGAAAAAACCGCCCAAGAAGCACAAGCCATGTGGAAATTATCCTCTGATGTTCTAATAGTAGACCATCTTAGGCTAATTTTCTGTGCAGTGTGCCATTTGGTAAAGCCAAAAGTTCCTCCTGAAGAACTTCGTCTTCCTTTCTATTAGAATCATGGCCATGATACAAGCTTGCATTTTATGTTACAGTAGAAAAAATAGAGAATATCATCTGAACACCAGTGTCAAACAAAAAGGCTTTGCCCAAGGTTGGATGCTTCTAAAGTTCCTTTTAAAGATGCTCAACTAATCTCTTCCTCTGCAAGTGAGCCATAGATCTCGCCCAATGAGTTGCATTTGCTTAACCTCTCCCAGATAGTATGAGCACCCTTTATCAGGATACAGTTTCTGGTCCTCAGTGTGTAGCTGTGGGGTTGTGAAATTTTGGGGTTGAAGCCCATGACAGGCCCCTGGCATGCAGCATGCAGGCAAGTATAGAGAACTTGGAAAAAAGCCAAACCAAAACAGACCTTCCCCTTCTCCTCCATTCCTTTCATGTTTGTTTTACAGTTTAGGAGTCCAGCATAAGAGCATAATTGCTCTTTCAGAAGTGCCTTAAAGCGTTACTTGTGCCCTTGGCTTGGATATAGTACAAGCGTGACCTTGTAGATCTCCAAACTGCCAAAGTCAGAAGTTTCAAAAGCTTGGTCTGCCCATCACAGCCTGGATATAACTGTGAAATAATCTACCCTCAAAATGCTTGACAAGATATTATTCTCAGGATAGTTTTGCAAAGGTTGTAAGTGTCCCTTTTATAACGTTCTAAAGTTTAAGCAAATACTTAAATACAAATACTTAATACAAATACAATACTTAATACAAATACTTTATGCAAAAGGCACATGATGGTCTCAAATCTTCCTTTGAAGAAAGGTTTCTGTTAGGAATTCAAAATAATGTTCTCTTTCTAGTTTTTTGGAAGTCCTAAACTGTAATCTAATATAATTTTTGGTTGTCAGTTGAGGAAAAAGATAGCTTTGAAATAGATAATGAAGATATAGTTGACCCTGACCAAAAAGTTAAGCTGTTTAATAATATTTCTTGAAGTATTAGATAAGCTTTTAAACTTGGTTAAGCTGAATAATTTAGAATGCATATTTCTGCCTTTTAGTGAATCTTTGTCTATGGGAAGGTGGCTTTTTCCTTCATTTTTTTCATAGTGCTGGATTTCTGCAGTAATTAGTGATCTTGATTCTGTGTCAGTCTTGATCAAAATTTCTTTAGGGCTAGAACAAAAAGAATTCATTAAGATAGTTTTAACTGAAACAGCTTTTAAAAAGGCAGAAAAAATTTCCTTAGAAACTCTACCTAAGGAAAAAGTATAAAATGAACATTCTTTATTAGTAATACTAACAAATTTCATTTTGATTCTTATTTTGCTTTTTATTTGCATGTTATTCAATTAAAACCTTCTTGCACTGGGTATATTCTCTCTTACTATTTCTCGTATTCAAACATTTAAGACTGCTATACTTTGGTTCTCCTCTAGGTTTTTTGTTGTTGTTGTATGGGTTTGGGTTGGTTTTTTTTTAAGTTTAATCTAACAATGTCCTATAAACCATAAACTCTCCTAGTGTAAATCAATCGGGAGACTGACATAGAAGATACTATTGCTTTTAGTAATAGCATACTACATGGCTGCTAAGACTAATGCATCATTAAAAAGCATCCAAAGAATAAAGAAAGAATATTTTAAAATTCTTAAAAAATAGTATTGCTGGTGTGATTTCTGTAACTGTTTATACAGGGAAAGAAACCTACTTTCAATCTAGCTTAGATTTATTATTTTATTATTTTTTGTAATATGAGTATTGTGGTCAAAATGATTCTCAAGAGTGTCATGTTCAGGATGGCTCCAGCTCAGATTTCTAAGGCTCTTGGTCACACCTTCACAAAGGTGACAGAGCAGCCTGTGCCATCTTATAATAGCACTCCCTTCTAAACAGCCTGTGCAAGGAAGTTAGAATATTATCAAATTCTATAGGCATAAGAAGGGTATATTTGTCAAGATATATTTCATATTATCCATTTAATTTTGTTAAAGGTAATCCAGATAATAGAATGTTATGTTTTGGTATGTCTTTAAGTGAACTACATTGAAGATACAGTACTCTGTGGATACAATCACTTGTGTGTTCTTCCAGTTGCAACTAGTAGAAGAGCTGTACAAGATTTACATGAAGTATTTAAGCATAACTTGCCTTGTTAAGTACTGAAAATTCAGACTTGTTCATTCTCAATTTGATTCTTTCAAGGTGTGTATAGGAAGGGCATACAAAGTTCAGTTTTTCATGGCTTTGCTGTGAAATCGGAAAAGCTTTTTATTTCAACCCAGCTTCAAATCTAGTTCATGTGTTAGCTTAAAAGAAAATTAAATTAGGTCTTGCTGTTGTGCTACTTTAGTACAAATAAATTCTGGAATGATCAGTGAATGCTTTGGAATCAATGGATTCAGTGAATGCACCTGAATCAATAATCCCCCCACGAGGGTGGATGCCAGGTTGTACACCTCGGTGTTTGGATTTTTTATTATTCAGAGAGAAGCATAGAATTAAATAGTGGAAAAAGTCATGTGGGTCTGGTGTTAAGAATAAGTCTCTGGCATGAGGAGGCTGGCTAGAAGTGCAGTGTGCTGGGATTCAGATAAACTCCACTCAACTTGTGGCTTTTTCATAGATATCTTTTTTTTTTTTGGTTAATGTGACTTTCTGCTGAAATGATGGCTACAAGGATACCTATGCATATAGTTAAGTCAAGATTTGGTGGTGATGCGATGATTTCTTATTTATTTGCTTATTTTACCAAAAGAAATCTCTGCTGTTATATCCCGATGGTTGTGAGACAAATTACACCTTTTTTACTTTAGCCAGGAAGAGTACAAATTGTTCTTCTACTTTTCATCTGCTTATCTTTCCAGAGCAGCCAGTGTGAGAAGTAGAGTTTCTCTGTGTGTGATGCTTCCTTCCTGCCAAAACCCTTAACGTTGTTATGTATTCTTCCCCCCCCCCGCCCTGCAAAGACCATAGCTCTATACAGTGGCTCATATCCAAGGCTGTATCAATGTAGGTAAAGGCTCAGACTGAGGAAGAGTGATGCCCTTGCCCCTACCCAGGCCTCTGTTCTGCTGTCAAGCTCCCCAGGCTCCATAATGGCCCATGCATCCCTAGCTTTAGGCTGCATCTGCTAAGGTACCTGAGACTGCTGGGTTGGATCACCCCCTGGGTAGAAGCTACTCCTTGTAATGCCCTTGAATTTCAGGGAGAAAGGAGGAGCCTGAAGAGGTGTGGGTGCCTCTGTCTGTCCCTGGATCTTGTGTTGGGTGACTGTTTATGCAACTCCCAACCCACGTGGGAAGCAGCACACCTGCAGGAGCCTTTTGAAGGTGGAGAAAGTAGGGATTTAATTGGGGAGGGTGATCCCAGCTACAGCTCTTGATTATCAGTGGCTATTGTGCTAGTGTCCTAAAAATAACAAGTAATAGGATGGTGCTGTAGCGATGGCACCACAGCTGGTGGGTAGCATATTGGACAGGAGTTTCTCTCCGAACTCTATTGTTCATCTCTTCATTGAAATGTGCTTATTAAGGAATATATTGCAATTTTAGTTCAGCATTGAAGATTCTCTTTAATTCTAGAAAAGCCACTGTTAAGTTGTGCCAGGAACTTTAGTATAGCTGTTAAGTTGGTGGCAGCTGTCAGCCTCACAGTTTGGGAACTTTTTTGATGGAGTACAAACCTTGAAAGCGTTCTGTGTGTACAGCTCACAATATTAACTCTGCTCCTAGGAAAGTGTAGATGAGGATGGTGAAGTTGCCAGCTGTCATTTTATTTTGGTATTTATTTATAAAGTTACCCTATTGTCACCACACAAGTGTAGCAGTGGGTGGAATGGTGCCTCATTTTTAGCTGCTGATTGGTGTCAGGGCTGCATCTGGAGTTTTAAAATAGTCTGCCCAGTGCTGATGCAAGGATTTTTACCCATCACAACAATCTGACATACTTTTAAACATGGCTTGTGTTTTCTGTCATGTCACGTCTGTGAGAACAGATCCTGTTATTGTATTGCAATTAAGCAGGTGTATTGTGGCCATTAGATTACCTTTTTGAGAGCTACCATGGGTGTTATGTGGGATTTTGCTCATAAGACTAATCGAAATCAATGCTTCCATTATTCCCAACACCATTTGAAATTTCTGTGTCTCAAAGTCTCAGATGAGATTTCTATAATAAAAATTAGAGGTTAGAGGCTTGAGGAAATGAAGGAAATGCTAAAATAACAATATAACGGTAGAGTTTTAAAGCTTTCTGTCTTAAGGAAATGAGGCTTGTATGACTGTACTGCTAGTGTGTCTTAACTTCTGAGGTTGCTGGCTGACTTAGCAAAATTTGTCAGGTGGAGAGAGATTTCAAAGGTGTTGAGTTTCTAGAAGTTTTGTAAGAATACGAGTCTGGAGAGAAAAGAGAGATACACATTTGTACCCCAGCTGTGGAAATTGCTACAGAGGGAGCTCAGTTATATGATTACAGCTCAGGGAATTAGCAGAAAAGAGCCCTGCTAAGACTGTAGCTGGGCAAGTTTTCTCCCTATCTTGCTCTCTTATTTCACGCCTCCAGGGAATATCCCAACTTGAGACAGGGAAGCAGGTTGTGTGGGGAAAATATGTCCAGTAAGGGGGGAAGGATGCTACAGGCCAGTTGCAAATTCAGGAATGTGATCCTGAGCTTTTTAACATCAGTTGTGGCTGATGCCTTGCCTATTGCATCAGTTCTGATGTGCTTCTGAGATTGTGGCTCATTCCCAGTGGGTCACATTGGACACAGGTTGGGAAAAATGCCTATGTGATGAAATGTTGTTTTTATGGGAATTGTTGCCCTATAGTCTGCAATGTTCTCTGAAACACTGCTAAAGTTGCTGCAACACAGGGCTCTGCTGCCCACCCCTGCTACATCTTCATATTTAAGTGGTGCTACCCAAAAATGCCAGATTCAAACTGCAGGGGCTGGCTGGGAAAGTTCAGCTTCCACTTCTGTATGAAAACCTATCAGGTAGTTTATTATCTATAATTTTCCTCTCTTGCTTGCTTTTATTAAAATAGGAATCATGAAATGACTACCACAGTGTATTTCATAAGTCTCGGCTCCTTAATAGATCCCAATGTAATTTTGATGCACATCCTCTTGGGTCTGGCAACTATAAAACAACTGCTATAGCTTTCACTGTGGCAGCTTTTCTGCAGAAACCATTGCATAAAATGGCCCGTTAAAGGTCTTCAAATATTTCCTTATTGTTGCAGGCTTCCAAGGTACCACCCTGAATGGCTTATTATACTTCTGCTCTATTTTATGCTCCTTAAAGAGTGTATTTTTTTTATTAGGTCATATTCCTCAAGGACAGTCTCACTGTACCAGGCTTGTTACAATTTTAATAGACTTTCCTGTCACTTAGTCTTGTACATGGGCCATGGAACTTCAGGAATCTCTGAGACTTAATGTTATTTAAAAAGTGCCTCCTGCTTCTTCTCTAATTAATTGCAATCAGAAAGGCTAGTTGGTGGACACATGGTGTCACAGCTTCTGTGAAATACTGCCTGATGGCTATAAACATTGCCATATGTTCTCTGTGAAATATTGCCATAATCACTGGCAACAGGAACAGCTGATAGAGGATGAAGGATTGGTTCTCTTCTCCTTTTTTTTGGCTTTACTTTCAAAATCTGTGAAGCACTTCCTGATCACCTTACTGTTTTGGTGTTTGGTTTTTTTTTTGTTGCTGCTGCCTATAATGGGCTTCTTTTCTTATAAAACATTTCAATAACTTTTAATATTCATGTTATAGCTGCCAGTACTTGCTTTGCATACCATGTCTATTTGCTAAAGCCACAATCAAAGTAGGTAGTTACAGGGAGGTTTTTTTTCCCCAAATTAAACAGATAATTTTGCTCTAAAGCTAAACAGTTAAAAAAAATTAATAAAAACTCTCGAAAAGCTTGACAGTCAATGAACTACAATTTGTCATCTAACAAGAAAGTTTCTGTTCTTCACACTAATGTAAGTAGAAGGACAATTTTGGATCTGTTTACAACTCATGATTGTGAAGTGTCTTCAAAGGCGTCATCTTAATTAACGTTAGTGTGTGTTTTGATCTTAATTAACATTAGTGTGTGTTTTGGTTTTTTTTTTTTTTTTTCCCAGCCTTTCATCATAAAAGGTGTGGCTGTTACAGTTTGTGGTAACATCCCATAGTGTTAGTACACAACATTATTTCCTCCACTGATGCAACTGCATTACACTATAGCAGTAGCCTAATAAGAAATGTCATCTTTTAGGAATACAATGTATTTCAGATTTGATTATCAGCATTTCCAAAAGGCTTTCCTTTTTACTTTTTTTTTTTTTTCCTCTGACATTGAGATTTTAACACTTTGGTCTCCGTTATAAGGAGACCGTTCATTAGAAGGAGCGATTCTCCAATTACTTGAACACAGCTAGAAGCCTCAAAAGAGTGCTTCCACAATAAGTGTGATTCAATAAGAGAAAGGCAGTGCATTAAGCATGGAAAGTGTTTTTGTGTCTCTGGTTAAAAGCATAGGGCTCTCATGGAGGTAAGCAAACAGGATTGATTCTACTTCTATTAGAATTGGTTTCTTTTAAGCACTGCTTTTCTGTTTCAAATTACTAATTCTAATAGGGTACTTGATAGCTCTGAGAAATTTTGTTTTATTAAAGCAACAAATGGTTTTACATGCCCCTCTATACTTCGGGAGTTTCAGGCTATTGAAGCAAGTTCTGTCTTACATGCACAGCTCAGGCTATTAAACTGTACACAGATGATTGATCTCTTTAATAAAACCCTGTTCTTTAGTAAGGAAAGAGTGATAAAGATAAACAAATGTACTTGTTTGTCCAGTGTTTTGGAGATTACAGTAACATGAGAACATCGAGAATGCCATTTTAATGAATAAGGTAGATGAAACACATCAATTTGGACTTCATTTTAAGCATGTCTGGAAACCAATATGCTTTAAGTTAATTTGATTCATGCTTTTCATTCATTTGTAACACCACGTACATTTTAACAGAAAACGTTTCATACTTAAGAAGATAGAAAGATCTGGCAGATAGACGATTCTGGCACTTTCTGCATGAGGATTGAGCAAGTGAGGGCTGGTTGCTCTGGCCCCTGCCATGCTTTGAAGGACACGTGTTATGAGCACACCCAAGAGGGGCTGTCTATGGAGCTGTGTGGTGTGAGGGACAGCTGTAGAGCTGCTCTGAAAAATACAGCCTATGCAGATCACTACAGCCCAAATGCCAAAAATTCTCTGCAGTGTATGCATTGGATTGTTTCTCAGGAATAACTCTGCTGTTGTCAACAATTACACCATATTTAAAAAATTAATAAATAAATAAAAAAAAGAGAAGTGAGAGAGGGGGGAATCAAGCCCTTATTGCTCTTGCTATCCACTAAAAAGCACTCTTTCCATGGCAACCCCTGTTTCCATGGTACATGCTGTATTGCCCTTCAGAGAAGCTTTATTAAGAGACACATATACACACACACATGCTGTCATGTGAATGTGCTTGCATTTTATAGCACTCTAAAGGAAAACTACAGTAAATTGTCTTTTTTTTTTCAAGTTGTAGTGCTTTTTTTCATTATACAATGTGGTGAAGGATTATTGCTGCCACTGCTTTGCAGTGTCACAGGAATGCAATAAAGCATGGTTCTTTCACTGTTGTTAGAAGGATATTCTCCAAACTGTTGTATTTAAAAGTACATTAATATCATTGTTTTCTAAACTCTCTTTGGGTATAAGTTGGCATATGAAGTAACCAAATTCCTTTTTATAATTTTAAAAATAGTTGTATAAAAAAGGTTTTCTACTCCTAGCTTTAGCGTGTGGAAATAAGATGTTAGCAAATTCAAAGGCCTATCTTCCATTCTAAAAAGAAAAACTGAACCCACAGAATTTTGTGGCTTCTTTTCCATAATGACACCTATTAGAAAATACTAGAGTATTTTCTAGAGTGTTTAAAACTAGCTAAATTTACAAAAGGAAGACACTGTACCTTCAGTTTTTTGACTGTAAAGATACAGCTGTGAAACTGCTAAAAGTTATATCATTACTGTTACCTTTTATCATTATAATCACCCTTTTAGACTCTTCCACCTACCATCATTATGAGCTGTAAAAGTTCTCTGATATGAAGTGCAGTATCAGCCATTCTCCAGGTAGGCTGATGCATCTTGGAAATGTGTTAAGGTGACACATACAGCAATGTATCAAAACTTCTGAGTCGTGGAGAGATGTTTCACATGCTGTAGTTGTCTGGGACTTCATTTTTAAACTGTTTAGTGTCTGCCTTTCAACTGTTTTTCTGTTCTGTGCCTTGATTAGAAGAGCTACAGAAAGTGGAGTAAACCTAAAAATATACTTATTTTCAAGCAACATTGCTGCCTCGTAATAAAAACTGTTAATTTCAAAGATAGTCTTGGTAAAATCCTTGCAAGGAAGTCAGGGTGAGTCCTCTATGAAAAAAAGAACTTTGTCTGTGGCCTGAGCTTGTAAAGGTAGGATAGTCTTTTTCAGAATCCTGTCCTGGTGCTTGTTTCCCTCCCTTGATCACAGAAGTTAGAATTAGGGAAGTAGTATTTAAGCTTAGAGAATGTCTTAAGGATCCACCACATGAGTGAAGGAATAGTACCTCTGATAGTGAGGATGGAAAAGTTGAAGTAATAAGATGAAGTATGTCAGGAGCTTATTTTGAGGACCTATATGTGACCTTTAAAGTTTGGCTTATTAGTCAATAGACTGGAGCTTATGTACAAATTAAAGGCTTTTATTTTGCTTTCAAATGTGCTGACTCGATTTGCATCGGGAACAGAGTTCCTTAGCAGCAGCTTCATTAACTGCACTTGGTGAGAGTGGTGCTTTGCTTTTAACTTTTTTTTTTAAATATAATGAAAAGTGCCATTTTAATGAACAGTTTATTCCCTTTAACAGTACCCCCATAAAAGTCTTGTTTGGTGCTTGTGAAAATGTTGGGAAAGCAAGCAAGGATTAAGACACGGGTTTTAATTTTTTTTTAATTTAATTTTATTTTAAATTAAAAATCACTGTATATGTCTGTAGCTGTATTCTCGCAGTATGACTCTGCAGTGGCATGGCACATAGATGAGCCACCAAAGTCTGTGATAACGCCCTGTAACAGCATAATGCCGTATGAAATTTTGGGTTTGGCTTTGTGAAGTGTAGGCTGACTGTGCTGGCTGGTTGAAGGAGAGCAGATCATAGTAATAGTCCTCCCTGCTGTGCCCTGAGGCCCCTCTCCTGCTCTGGCTGCCTGTGGGCTCAGCCCCAGCAGGTGGCCAGGAGAGGTGCCCAGGATGGGGCTGCTCAGCTCTGTAACGTGCTGTGGAGGCCACCTCAGGCCCTGCGTCCAGCCCGGGACCCCCCTCCCCTCATTTCCCTCTTCTCCCATAATGATATTTGAAAATCACAGAGCTTTGAAGGTAAGGAACAGCAGACCTCTTGCTGATGCTGTAGATACCTGAGGAACGTGAAGTACATGTGTGTTTTTCTCTTCAAGGTAACGTTTCACCGAGTAGACATAGGCTTCCTCAGAACTGTAAGTAAATCCTCATATACTGCAATTAATGTGATAAATGTTAATGAAGTGGCTCATTACAAGTGTAGCGTGGTTCTAAGTGCAGGTGGGTGCCACGTCCAGCCAAGCAGGCGTGAGGACTGGCCAGGGTCTCTGCCCTGCTTCATCCTGGACCCGCTGGCAGCAAACCCACCCTGCTATGGCCTTTTGTAGTGGTGAAGTGGTCTCTGGCTTCAGCAATGCATACAAGTCCATGTAGTCATGGTGCTCTAAAACCAACCAAAAGCTACAGTTTATGGTGGATATTGATAAATAAATGCTTATCTCATATACAGAAAGTCAAATAATTGGAAATTCTGATAGCCTGGATCCAGTTGAGACCATTGGAGCATACCTTGATATTGAATGTTAGGGATTATAATCACTAAAATGTGTTTTGGTAATTTTTCAGATGCCTGTTGTGTGTTTGTATTGTGGGATCCTACTCCTGTAAAACTAAGGTGTTTTTTTTCTTGAATAAATGAGGAGGTGGGCAATTGAATTTGGAAGATACTGTATGCAAAAGAAAAACAATTTGGTTCCTAATTATCAAAGGGCAAGAAGCAAACTAGTGATTGAATAATCCTTATGTGGCCAGTCTGCTCTGTACCTCCAAGAAGCTCTGGTTTTGGTCATGCTTCCAGGGCTCTGTGCTTGACTGTGTGGCCATTCCCTGGCTGAGCAAGCTGCCATGGCAATGGAGAGGCTCTTGGCATCCTTGGAAATGTTTCAGATTGTGTTATTCTGTATTAGTGTTTCCCACTTGTTTGGTTTTTTTTCTAAAAAAACCCCAAATCATTAAGAGCAACAGAGGGACCTGCTGTGCTTCTGGAGGGAGAGCAGCCTGGTTCAGGCTAGTGTCAGGCACCCAGCAGTAACCTCCTTGTTTCAAGGTCTTTCTGGCTTTTCTGTGGTGACTATTCTTTTCTGGTGACTCCTCCAGCTTCCTGGTGCTGGGACAGGAGCAGAGGATTAATCTGTTATTACTGGTTTTATATAGCATTGTAAACCTGTATAGAAAGTCAATGGTAGCGATTGGAAATGAGTATGTCTGGATTTGGCACAGATGTTGTATTTTTGTCTGTAGCATTTTAGGGCCATTGATTTAATAATTTTGGGAGATGTGGGAAAAAAAAAGAGTTAAAAGGTTTTGTGCGAAGTAGTGACTGAGAATTGGTTTGCCTGGCTGTGTGTCTCTGTGTTCATGATGGTCAAACTCAGCTGTAGTCTTCAGCAGCATCTTCCTTCTGAGAAGACTGATTACTTGTCCTTAAATTACTATACATAAAATGTAATTTTTAAAGTGTTTCATACCTTAAGAGTAGCTCTTTATTAAAACAAAATAAAAACCACAAAAAAACCCCAACCCTAAACCAAAATAAAACTTGATGTTAAGGATCCTGAAATTGAGGAAATAGTAAAAGCAGAAGCTGGATATGCAGATGTTCACAGTGAGTGTAACAGGGGCTGCAATAAAAGGAAAGGCTTTTTAAGACCGTCTAATCTGAGAAGGAAAACATAATTGTTGGCATTATACTTTCACTCCAGCAGTAGTCAGGACCAAAGGAAAATATGTCTTATTCATGAATAGGATAATTTTCTATCTGTCCTTTGTATGTGATCTGTAGTTATGGGTGTTTTGAAGGCACCATCCTGTGAGGATGGCCTGACAGCTGGCAAGGGCTGAAACTGTGCCCTGGTCGTGTTAATTATGACAGTGAAGGGACAGTGCTGGCTTCAAGTTAGAAACTTGTTTATTTTATTTTTTAAACAAAACCAAACATGTTTTCTTTGTCCCTTTATTCTGATTCTGCAACAGCACTTCCCAAAGTCAGTTATTTCTTGACTGCAAAATTACACAAATTGAAAGCAAAATAAGAAATGAAACTCTTTTTAAGAAGCAGGATGACACTAGATTTGTGGAATTTTTTTAACAGGTTTGGAAAAAAAAGTCCCTCATGAACTGGGTGTTTCCAATAAAAGCTAGTGTTACACACCAGATTCCCTTTTAATTAAAGGATAGCTTTCAAGGTGGTAGCAACAAGTATTATTCACTGTCAGTAAGAATTACATGTCACTGAAAAATTTTAAATGCAAGTCAAAACTGCCCAGCCACACTAAGGTATTAATCTCTTGACATCAATTGCCTCAATCATACTGCAGATTCCTGTTTGAAGATAAAGTTTGAAAAAATACTTTTATTTCTGTGGTGGTGATCAGTATTCTGTTACAGCTGACAAATAGAGAAATCATAGAACCATAGGATTGTAGAATGTTAGGGGTTGGAAAGCGTGCTTTTTTTTGTACAGCCACTTTACATAGTAGACTAAAATCAAGTTTATCTTAATCTTGGCTGTTGAGTCAGTAAAGTTCTATCTCTTCAAGGAGTGTTTAATTTGATTTTTTTTAAGAGAAATAGTAGATTAATTTAAATTTCCTTCTCAAAATTCTTCATAGGTTTTAGCAAAAGACAGAGAAAAATAAAAATTAAACTTCTAAAATTAAATCTCAATGTGTAAGAGCAAATTTAAAATTGAGATCCATAGCTGAGGGAAGCTGTGCACATTGCACTTCAAGTAAATTGCACATCAGAGATGTCTGTGACAGGTTTAGTTTGATGTTTTTGTGTATTTCATTATGTTATTACTGCTTCTTTCTGATCTTATTTTTCTAATGGATACTAGAAAAAATGCAAGTACTATAATATGTGTCAAATGTGCTGGTTGTTATAAAAATAACTGATTTCTAGATATCGTTATGGATATTATTTTACAGGTGCTGTTAACATAGGAAGGTACAGGAACTGGAGTTGTGCCAGAGGGCTCTTAGGTTGTGTCTGCAGTGAACTATAGCGCTGCAAGGTGTGAATGGTAGTGCTGGAGCAGGTGTTAGAGATGCAGGTTCCTGTTTGTGAAACAACGTTTACCGGTGTTGTCTTGGCTTACAGCTCTCAACTAGTTAATGGGGCACATTCCCTCAGTGCTCTACAGCAAAGGTTTTGGGTATTTTTCAAAGAAAATGAATGCACTTTGCTTATCCTTTGTCAATGGTAGTTACAGATAGAACTACAATTTCACGTAATAGCTATAAAGCATTACTCTAATGGTTTGACAAATACCTGTGAGGATAGAGTGCAATATTTCATCTGAGAAAGGACTGAATATTAAATAAATGTAACCTCCCATTGGGTCCTGCTTTAACCTCCTACTGGTCTTGGAAGCTGAATTTAAGAGCTGAAAGCATTTTAGATTAAATATTAGGGGAGAGGTTCAGTAAGACCTAGACAGCAGATTAGCACTCTGTGCTCATAATAACAATCCTTTCCCTTTCCCATTATCACTTCAAACGCATCATTGCAAAATGCAGAATTTAACCTGAGTCAGGTGTACAGCTGGCTTGTACTGATCATCTAATGGGTATGGCTAATTAATGGTATTTTTTTCCTTGCTTTAATTTTTTTCCTGTACTTCTGATGCCATATAGGACTGAGAATTGGGATTCCCCTATTAACTCAGTAAGCTGAATTTTTGAATCTAGTCCTTGAGCCCAGGACCTCAGAGAGGAGGTTCTCAAGTCATGACCTATTATGCTTTAGAAGTTATGAAGCTATTTAAAATGTTTTACTTTAAGACTATTAATGCAAGCAGAGCAGTAGACTACTCAATCCAAAGGAAACATTTCCTATGAATTCTTCTTTTTACAGAAAAATACTTGTGGCACTGATTTATGTTGGCTGGGGGGGAATAATATTATGCCAGTGTGAAATATTTTTTCCATTGTGAGAAGAAAAAAAAATGAATTGGTGACCATAGTAAGACTAGTTAAAAGAAAAAAAAAAAAAAAAAAAGGTAGTGATATAATATGGAAATACTGGCCTATGTATGGAGAGAGACTTTAGAATATTTTCAGATCATTTTAGTAACATCAATAACAAAACAGCTATTGGAATATCAAGCCTTTTAATTATAAGGAGGAAAGAGAAAAACATTTTAAGCTATATGTAATGTCTGTTTTCATTCTATATTTTTATTTTTTGACAAGAGAGAGCTATTTTGAAAGGATTTGACTATTCAAGTTGTAATTACTATAGCAGACAGCCTATCAAAAGGCAATTTGTCTTTTACGAAAAATGATGGTTATCATTTATGTCATAGAGAACAATTAAAAAATTCTGAAGATATTCAGGAGCCTTTCTTGCAATTGGAGTTCAGTGAAATGAACCGATAAACCAAACTGATAAGCAAATTTCTCCCACAGAAATAAAACTGCTACTGTCGAAGTACCTGTTCATTTGCTAAAGCCTTGCTTTCTAGTTCCTCTTCTGATGCATTGCAACACCTGGCTCACACCCACGACAACTCTTATGAGTTACTTGATTTCCAGAATGCTTTGATTGAAACAAATGGACCTAGCAAGCAGCTAAGAAACAGATTATCCCCTTTCTCTGGGTGAGGGATGAATAGATATAGAGAAGAATGAAGAGTTTCTCCCTGTTGAACTATTGTGGATCGAGCAGGTAGCCAGCTTGTTCTGCAGATGGATCAGCAGTCAGAACAGCATGATTCTGGTGCCCAGGTGTTTTGGTGGGTTTCTATTCTTGAGTTGAGACAGAATCCAATCTTTTGCAAGAAGAGAAAGCAATAGTGAGTCATTCACAGATGTCCTAAACACAATTAGAAGCTAAATGTCTTCCCACTGTAGCAATAATAACATAGCATTAAGAGGTGAAGGCCATCAACCCAGTCAAATGCAATTAAAAAAAACCCCTCTGACTTTTTTTTTTTTTTTTTTCCCCCCCTAACATTTATTTTGCAGTATTAACCAGTGGTGGGAAAAT
>JAAGNO010019589.1:214700-283773 GCA_033439905.1 Ceryle rudis | reverse complement strand
TTTTTGTTTTTTTTTTTTTTTTTTTTTTTTATAATTATTATTTTATTTTTATGTTTGTTTGTTTAGTTTGGTTTTGGTTTGTTTTTGGTTTTGCTTTTTCTTTTTTTTTTTTCTCCCCAGTTATTACTGGGTGGAATGGGTATTTTCCATACTACGCAAATTGCAGGCGGAATGTTCATTTCTTGAAGCTAAAAATGAAGCTTTCTCTAGGTAGTAAGGAAAATGCTGGCTATGGTGATTTATGAAGAAGCAGTTCAGAGCAGAGACAAAGCTGTAGCTTGAGGCATTCAACTCAAGTGTGGGGCACCATCTTTCAGTTCCCACTTTCTTGCCTTCACACCAGTGGAGCATGCTCTCACTGATATTAAACCTGGAGCCAAACATGCCTAAAGAAGGAGGGAGAAAGAGAAGGTGGCTTGTTTTGGTTGCTAAGTCATTTGGAAAATGGCAAAATCATTTCTGTCCTCCCAGTAGGAGAAGATATTTAGAAATGTAGATATTTAGAAATGTAGATATTTAGAAATGTAGATATTTAGAAATCTTTTGTCCCCAGCACCAGAAAACTGTTTTCTTCCTTCTGCTGCTGTGTGGATAATGTTGTTTCTCTGTACACACAGCAAAATATTGAAGAAGGAAGACTATGCTAATTGAAGGTAGGGATGGATGGAGACCTAGGGATCCTGCAAGTACGCCGAGAAGCTCTGCCACCCCTCAGGAAGGGACCTTGTCCTTCTCTTACCGAGCTGAAGAGTAAGAGCAGAAGCTGGTCATATCCACTGAGGGCTGAAGCCCACAATAGGATGAGGGAGATGGAGCAAACCTGATTCCTTGCCACACCTGGTCACAAGAGGAGAGTAAGGAAGAAGTGAAAGGCCTATTGACAGCACCCAGAAACATTGGTGGGGGGAAGGCAATACCTGAAGCAAACCAGCAAAAGCAGGCCCATGCTTAATCTCAAACTTCAAAGCAGAAAATTCCTCAGAGCTAATAGGTCCCAAATCAAAATACGGTCAGGTATGGAACATGTGGTCACCACAGCATCCCGGAGGCCACGAGAGGTGCAGCAACTGGGCTTCTTCCTCCTTTTTAAAAAATGTTTTATGCTCGTCTGCTTTCTTTTAGCCTTTGTTTTGGCCTCACTGTAACTGAACTCCCTTGGACTTGGTAGTGCAGGCCTACAGCTGAGCAGAATACACAAACGTAATCCCAATAATAAACAGGAATGAAGGAAATATCACATTGAGGACTGCATCACATTCAGTTTTAATTAAAATTATCACAAGCAGATTTATGTTCGGTATAACTTTTCCTGCTGTTTCCAGGTTGTGTTTATCTTCTAATTTGATTGCTTTTCAGTGCCGTTTACGAAAGCTGCCTCCCAACCAGAGATAATGCTGCATTTTAACACTTAAGCTGAGTTTGTACTTTCAATGAGCTCTCTGCTTTTTGAATTTTTACTCGATTTGACATCTTTCTGAGAGCTGGCAGAAGCAGTGTGTAGCTTGATGGTTTAAAACGTGCAATCGTTGGAAGGTAGGCAAGCAGCCTTTCTTCAGCTGACTCTTATTATGAACTCACTGCTGGGACTGAGGCTCCAAATCAGCAAATAGCATCCCATTAAGGTCAAAGAGCCTGCTGAAGAGTGTGGTGTCTGTATGAGAAAAAGAGAAGGTAGGGGAGCTTCCTGTCTAAGGTGTTAAAGAAAACCTATTTGAAGGGCTAATCTTTGAATTTCTTTGGGGAATATCATTCTTCTTCTTTTAATTTGAATGAACTCAAAGCTTCAAGCTCCTGGTATTTCTTCCGATGTTTAGATAAAATATACCAGAAGTGATAACGGTTCCCTTTTACCTCCGAGATTCATAGTTGATTGAGTCATTAATAATCTCCTAATTTCTATGTTTTCCTTTCTTTCTGTCTTCAGGGATCTCTGGAAGCTAAATAAGAAAAAAGGTATTTTACTGGGAGCTTTTTTGCAGTTTGACAGGTGAGAACTAGAGAAAGAAACCTCTTTTCATAAGAAAACAGCACAGCTAAAATTAAAAGTAGGACTTGGCTCTTAGCAACTCTAAATTACTAGACAATTTGAAACCCACATTTCACTGCCTGACTTTTTGCTTGGAGAAGTCAAACCAGAACCCCAAACACATCCATTCTCAAACCTTGGGAGATTTCACATCCTGGTCTGAGCTTTGCAACATGCTCCCATTTCTGATTAATGCATACCAATCCTACTCTGTTATAAAGTCAAATCAATGCCAAATGTGGTGGTGATTTTTTGATAGGGAATAAGCAACATCCACCAATATATTTAACACAGGTCAGTAGACAGCCTACAGTCATGACAGTCTTGAACTAGTGACCTAGAAATGAAAGACTCCTTAATCCCTTTACCAAATCCTAAACCACTCAATTCCTGCCCCACCTCAACAACCAAGGTCTTTTATAGATGTGCTGGAGGGTAATGTGTAAGCCAGCAGAGTGTAAATTAAAGAGAAAAAAAAAAAAAAGGCTCTACTTGCAATAACATCGTAATTGTGGAATTTGAGAAAATAAGGGACTCAGGAGAGGTCTTCAGTCAGCTTGTCTCAAATTCAGTGCAAATTTATTCTGAGAATATTTTGGCACCTGCGAACAGCCCCAAACTTTTATAAGCATCATAGCAGGGGAAAAGTGATGCAAGTGAAAGACTGCAGATAGACTCAGAAAAAGGTCTCGATTGTTCATCTGACCTGTTGGCTTCTACTGTTGCTACATGAGTTTACTTTTATGACTGTCTAACTCCAGCAATTACCACGATGACTTTACGAAGTCACACTGACACACGCTGGAGTGCTCAATCAGATCCCTTATTTCAGCTCTTTGGGCATGAAACTCACGCCTTGGAAAAGAAGAACAGTAACCACAGCCTGTTCATCTCTTAAATCCTGTGGTCCTTAATCTGGTATCTTCATCGTTGCCCTGGAATTGCCACGTGGAGAGGTTCTCTTCTGTGCTTTCTTAGTTCTTTTCATAGGTCTTGACAAGATGTACCATGAGACAAGTATTCATTTCGGAAGCTGTTTCCTATAACATAACAGAACCTTAAAAAAGGAGTTTGAATACTAATTGAATTCAAAGCTACACAGCACAGAGCAACAACAGCAAACTCTGTGCCTGTACAGTTGGAATTTTGCTGCCAAATGTGGTTAAACAGTTTTTCACTTTTCCCCAAAACATGAACATTGTCTAAGTAGAAAAGTATTTCCATTTGTAGAAGGGACTTTTTTTCATTTTGTACATCTGCAGGCATAAAAGGACCATAATAGACCACAAATTAGATCCGGGAACTGAAACAAGCTCAGCTTGTAACTGAGACCACAGGTCTGTAAAAAAACTATAGCATCATTTTTGGGTGAGCTCTTTTTTTTTCTTGTTTGTTTGTGTTTTTTTTTTCTTTTATGGCAAAGCAAATGAAAACTCATTTTATATTCAAATATGACACCATCTGTTCCCTGAGCTAGAAAAACTGGGTGAACTGATCCAGTATACATTGCACTAGAGGAGGGGAACAAATGCAGAAAATATCTCTTTCTCTCATCTCTCTCCTGTTTTGTGTCCCACTGTTCCATTACTTGACCACAAAGGACTTGCAGATGGCACATGAGTGGTTTTTTTTTCTCTGTTTGATCTAGTTCTTCAGTTCTTCTGGGATAGAATTTTCCCTTTCCCAGTGTGATCTGCTGCCTGTTTCCTCTTCCCTCCAACACAGCCTCTCCTAATGCTCTTCCCCCTGAGGTGACAGAGACAATATTGTGTAGGACCTCTTACCAGAATCTTTTGGCATACTTAGAGTGGTGATGCTGCTGGAAACAAAGGAGAGGTGGTTTGTTATAGGTGGCACTTGCCTCACTGCTATTTCTGTTCAACTCTTCCATTTCTTTTCCAACGGACCCACACAGTGGAGGAGGCTATTTTTCAGGAGTGGTTTTGACCAGTAGAGTGTCCAGGTGGTGTGCTGAGGGCTGCATCCATATGAGCTGAAAGTCTGTCATGGCTTCTGGATCAGTCCAGTGAAAGTCCCTCTTATTTTTGACCACAGCTATCTGGAACCGGGAACAAAGTAAATCGGAACCCTTGCATCATTTGAAACACTGGATAATCATCGGACAGTAACTTAACGAAAGGAGGAAGGGGACAATTAAAAACCCACCATGTATGTAAATTTTAAGCTCATCAGTTGGAACTGTATGACAAAAATATTCTGCAACAACTACTACCCACACCTCCACTCTTAAAAAAGAAAAAGAAGAGTCCCAAAGCTAGCCTGAGCCTGACAATAGCTGGTTGTGAGGCATATGTTAAACAGTTTTCAGCTAACATGGGCAAAGGAAATTGGCTATGAAACTGCATTAAGGAAATTTGAGACTACTGTAATCTGCATAAAAATAAATTTGGGTATATTCCCAACACACAATTGCTCTGTGGAATTGCAGGAAGTGGGCTAACAGGAGGGAAGCTTTGCTTTCCCTAAAGAAAACCTGCCCAGGAGATTTTTTTTTTTTTTTTATTAATATAAAAATAAAACTACTTTCATATTCTTCTTATGTTGCTGTCCCATGTTTGGAGTTGAGTGAATAGTTTGTGTTAAATAATTTCCTCTGTGAAATGAACCTTATATTATTATTATTGTTCAAGGACTGTTGATAACATGCTGAGGTTTCCTGCACTTACTATTTGTCTCTAATTGTTCAACAGCTTGAAATCAAATATGCATATTCCTCTAAGGGTCGATCTGGGTTTCGGTTGAGTGTCTGATACCTTTGTGGCATTGGAGCTGACACAGTTATCCTGACAGGCTCCTTCACTCTTCACCTTTTCCATGCTCCCACTGGGGGGACATGCCACTGGGGTTCCCAGAAGTAGAGCAAATTCAAGAATAATTGCAGCTGGGGTAGGCTGTGGAGAAGGCAATGCAAAGAGAAAAGGCTGTGTGTGCCTTCTCCTTTGCTCACTGGAGCAGGGGATGTGGCGTAGTTCTTATGAGCAGGGACCATCACCCAAGGGGACCTTTTGTCCCTCTCCAGCATTGTCCCCTGGCAGACTGCTACAACCGGCCACAACACAGGCACCCCAGTTTGCAGGAAACAGGTTTGTTTTTTGTTATCCTTTTGGCTTTACTCCCAATTGAACAGCAACCAGCGTTTTTCTAAAACTTGGAGCGAGGCAAGGCCTCTTGTGTTTCCGCCTGGGAAAACCCTGGGGCTAAGGGGTGCACAGGCCGCGTGCCGCTGCAGCTCACTGTTGGCCAGACCCTACCCTGGCAGCGTGGGCTGCTGTACAGCTGTGGGAGGTTGTGGGGACACCCTGGACACCGAGTGTCTTCACCTGGGCCACCCCTTGCTCTAGCCATGTGGTTCAGAAATCCTGTCTGACTGGCAAAATCATCATTATTTTTGCCCCGACAAAGTTACCCTGAAGAATAAGGGAGCTCAGGATGTTCAGTAGCTTGGTGACACATCACGTTCTAAATCAAATGGATATTTTGCTAGGTTTGCTGCTAAAATCAAGGTTGTTTGCACAGTCCGAGTGCTCCTTTTTGTGCACCTGTGGTTCCACCCATGAAGGACCAAGGCAGGGCTCTCATGCCCTCCCACCTTGCCGGGAAAGAAAATTCCTTTCATCAAAGATATTCCCAGCATGACTGTGTAGAAGCAGGCATGAACCCAGTGCTGTCCCTGTCACACTTCTCTGAGCAGTTATTTCACACAGGGAAAAAGAGGAAACAGAGGGAAATAACCATTTCAGCAAGAAATGTGTCTAATGCTTTTACTCCGTGTCTCACTGAGGCTGCCAGCTGGGTGTTTGCTGAAGGAAGGCAGCAACAAAATACAGAGCAGGACAAGGAAGGGCAAAACTTACTTGGCAAAAAGCAAATCTGAACTTTTCATGTTGTAAGTTTGGAGGAAGGAATGCAGTCCCCTCCTTCCTTCCACACCACTCACACACACAAAACAACCTGAAGCTTGTAGTTAAGAAAATAAACTGCAGAGAAAGCCCCCGAAGGGCCTTGGCAGCAAACTGTTCTCACTAAACTGGGAATCTGCACACTCATAGTCTGAAATAAATTAAGATGCTGGGGGGTGGGGGGAGGAAGAAAGGAAGGGAGGGGGAGAAGACAGGGGAAAATCAACAGCTCTGGGGTGAAATGCAGGTTGATGCTGCCTCATCATTTTTAAACCTAAAATAAAACAAGCAAATTTTCTTTAACTGCAGGTCAAAATAAAAGGGGAAAAAAAAATATCTTCCCTCATCTGTTCACGGTAATTACTAACAGAACGCAGACCCTGCCAGCTGCAGAGTTCATGGATAAATGGAGGGACACATTATTTTCTCTCTCTGGGATCAAAACCCCAAACTTTGTATCTCAATTTGCCTGTGGTATGTCTTTCATATACTCTTGCAAAGTCATTTCACAGAGCTGTTCAGTCGGGACTTTTTCATCAGACAAAAATTGTGATGTTTGCAGGCTTTCAAGTTTATTTTAAGTTTGCTTCTGAATGAGAAACATGACTCCTGCAATTTTCTGAACTTTTATTATGTCATTATAGTGTATTTATTATTGGATCTACCCACTTTCCTTGTTAGCATCCAGGCAGAGCAGAGCGAGTTTGTACTCTACCCTGTGTACACTAGCTGCTGTGGATGCACCGGGGTGTAGAATTCCTTTGGAGGTACGAATGTGAACCATGTGAATATTTGAAAGGGACAAGATTAACACATATTTGCCAGAGTATATAAACTCTTTACTCTGTGAATACCAAAGCAAAGTGGTTATTGATTTTCCTCAAGAATGTCCTGTGGTATGGCAGTCTCTGATTCATGTGCTGTTGTACAAGTGATGATGATAGACCTTGTTGAGCATAGTCTAGCTAGATGAAGAGGAAGGGTTTGATAGCCTATTCCTGATATTTGCCATCAGATGATTTTTAAAACAGCTTAAGGTCATAGGCCAAGCACAGACAAGTAAAAGAGCCTTGGAGTTTCTCGAAGTTGTCATGAGAAGTGAATTTGTAACAAAAATAATAATTAGGGCAAAGAAGTCAGCTTAAAAGCCCTTGTGAACAAGCTGATTGCTCTGAAGAGTCTGCACCATCATCCTGCTGAACATCTTCAAAGATCAAACAGCCCTTCCATCACAGATAGTGGTGAGCAGTTAGGAGTCACAAACTGTGTATATATCTGTGTGTTCGCACGTGCTATTTCAGGCGATACAATGGCAGGGTCAGTATTCGTGTTGTTTGTGGAGTTAAGAGATCAGCCCTGTTCCTTGCAGGTTGTTTAGCAAGACCTAGAAGGTATGTGATTTTGTCATGATTTTGTGATCACGGGTAAAACTCATGATTTGCAGGTTTTCTCAAACCTCTCTGGCATGTGAGACCATTACCTGTTGTAGAAATAGTAGAGAGTGATTAATGAGAATTATGAGAATTTTTGAGAAAGCTATTCCATCATTTTTCAGAGCATGAGAAGGGAGGAATAAACACAGGAACAGAAATCAGGAGATCTAACTATTATCTGTCTCGTACTTGCTATGTGACCTTGGTCAGGGCCCCGTGTATCGGTTTCCTAGCCATAAAACAGACCGAGTTATCTTCTTTCACTACCTTTCAGAGCACTGGAAGGTTTAATTCATGTCTTCTTGCAAAACGCTTTGAGATCCTGAGGCTGAAATGTAAAGTCTTCTTTTTATGACTCTGGGTTTTATTCATTTTGATGTAGGGAGGTTTTTTTTTGTGACACATACTAAAGACACAGCACCGCAGCTCGAAGGTTAACCCGCTCTGCATGGTACTCAGTCCCAGGAAGGCAGCCCGGTGGACTGCAGTGTTTCATCGATGCATTTTAATGTATACCTTTTATACCTTTGCCACTCTAGAGTGGAAAACTGACATTATCTGGGCTGATCTCCTGCTTTCTCACTGGCTGATTACACAACAGAAGAGGCTAGGCCTGGGGCAGATCTATTTTCTACACCTATTATGCTGTTGCACAGTTGAAGTTCAGTTGTTAGCCGCTTTTAAAAACGACAAATGTGCTCTAATTTTAAAGCATCATAGCAATCATTGTTTTTATTTCAGTAGAGAGGAAAAGTGGAGGGAAAAAACAGCTTGGGACTTAATAAACACCTTAGCCTGCAGCCTTCGACTTTATTCATGAGGTTTTTTATCTTCTCTTCCACTCTCCATGCACTCACTGCATCTTCTTTACTGCACAGTCTTAAATTACCATTGCAAAGGTTATATGTTTATTTACAAAGAGCTGGCTATGAATGGTGATCCTAAAGGCGAGGAGGGTGTCTCATGGCAATAAACATCTCTTGCTCTCTTAAACACCAAGGCCAAATGAATAAGGTGATGTTTAGTGCCTCAGACATATTATGGTTTATGGCTTCATTAACTACCTGACCTGTATTGTGTGCAAATTTCATCAAAGTGAGATGCATATTTATTCCCTGAGGTGGGTTGGCTGATAATGTTCTTATTCTTAAAGGAACAGTGCAAGTAATTACTTATAATAAGTATTGTGAAAGTAAGGGAATTTTGTGAGGCAAGGTAATTTCACATACCTGAAATTTCACTTAACAGAAGAAAGGCAGTGAAATGAATATTTATACTTGGGTGAAATTGAAAATACCTGAATATGGTTTCTCTTGACTCTTTGCAGCATATGGGATAGTTTTAGCCATTTAAGGAATTTAAAAACAACAACAATCCTCTTGGCCAAATTACTGTCTGTTGCGAGACATAGGTCCCTTCACTAGAGCTGAATCAGGTCTTCTAGATCAACTGAGTGTGAAACAAAAAGTGTTCAAATTTCTTACCCCATCTCATGCCCTCTCCTTTGCTTTTTGCTCTGTGTAGTCTTGATTAATCTTAGGATCTGTGTTTGATTTCCCAAGAGGGTGCTTGTGATTTCAGTATCATTGTGGGTTTTTTTTATTATAATTGTACACACGGACCCTCACCAAACTGGGGTTATGCTGCAAACTCAAGTTTTAGTCCACTTTCTGACTGCAGACCATCTTTCCTGGAGCACAAAGCATGTCTTGGGCTGTTTTCATGCAGAGGTGCTGTGATGAGCATTCCACTGTTGTAGAAGGGTTTGCTACTCATGAAGCAACTGCAGCCAATGCAAAGGGATTTCTGTGCCTTGAAAGTGAGTTCACTGCCTTCTTTGCCACATGCCTTCCCATTTGAAAGATGCCCCATGGCCACGGTAGTGTTTCTTGTAGTGTTCATAAAAACACAGGTCTATATTAATCTGTATTTACTGTACTGGAGGTGTTACGGCCTTGAAGGATGGTCCTGGTGTTTGCAATGATCAGCTTTGAATTTACTGGTAGGACAAAGGTAGCTTAAATGTATGTGACCCTTCCACTCTGGGATCAGTCAAACAACATCTACTGTCTGTCCCATAACATGATCACAGCTCTCCAGTCCTTACATTTCCATCAGGGCTGAGCCTACTCCTCTGGTTGTTCCAAGTACTTAGGCTTCTAATTCTATCAGACCAGGAAAAAAGGTGCAGTTAGCAACCATGTTCACATCCTTAAAGGACAAGTTAGCTGACTGTAGGAGGTAGCACTAAGAAGTCCTGCAGAAAGGACTTTCTGAGAGTTTCATTTAAAGTTTAACCTTAAGTATATGATGTATTTTACCATGTTCACTTAACCAGAGAATGTCATGGAGCTAATTCTGGGCAATTGGATGTCTGTGGTCTAACCACTAGAAATAGCTGCCACGCATGATGAATGGCTCTGGTCAAGGTACACATCCTGAACATGGAGAAGCACAGTTTAAGCTGTTGTTCCTCTGTGGTAACGTTGTTCTGTGGCACAAGGAAGTTTTCTTATTCTGTGAACGTTTGTTTTCCTGTTACTGTAAAAAGAAAACTTTAGCAATTATCTGGGGGAAAAAAAAAAAAAAAAGTGCTGTGACATCTCCCAGACAGCAAGTAGAGCTTCAGCCTAGAAGTGGGTGGTGATGCCTGCAATCCATGAGGCCCTCCTCTTATCATACAGCACCTCAGCCACCTTTCAGCTGTAGGGGACTCACATCTCCTGCTACAGAGTCAGAACTAGCTTTTTAGCAAAGCCAGGAGAGAAATTCCTGTGGATATTCACTGCAAGTGAGCTGGGGCTCCAGTGGCTGTGTTTGCTAGATGCTTGGGATACTTCAGATTTGATGTTCCTTGACAGTTTTCCAAGCACACCCTGTGCTTGACCTCATGTCTTCCTATGGTCTCTCGGTAGTTTATTCCCAGGGATAAGCTCTGGACTTCACGTAGGAGCTTTTTAATATAGTCATTAGCTTTGGGCACTAACTGCTTATTATGATTCTGGTAGCAATGGCCACACTGTCTTTGTCCCTTGTAGGAGTCTAAATAGGATTCTTAGGCAATGAGCCTAAGAATGAAAAATGAAAAAGGGAGGCCTGCATATGGAATTTTTCCTCAGATACCTGGGAACTAAAAGCAACTGTAAGCAACTTTGCCTCAGTATCTACCTGTCTTCAGCCACTACTGCTTCACAACTCCTTCCTTTCTGGGCAAAGGACTTGAACAGAAAAATGTCTCCTTGATAATAGTACTGAAAGACAAAAACCCTACCTCAGTCGTGCTGATTGGTGGAACCAGCTTTTTCCAAACTTTATGATATCCCTTTGGGAAACTTTCTGTATTTTCACTGCTGTTGTCTTAACTCTATCTGTGTTTAGTTTTTTGTGCAATTGCCCCAAATTCATGCCATCGAATAAAAAAGCCCCAAACAACTAACTAGGTCGGCTGCAGAATCTATAATAGTTATAAAAGTAATTCAGAACTCTCCCTGTCCTTTATAGTTTGATTTCATCTTTTTTTCCATTTTATTAAAAAATGAAAAGAAATACAACAACAAAGACAGAGCCACGCAGAGGACAAAACGGCTCCTTGTTTAGATAGAAAGTGATAGCGTTTTCTCACACTTAACATATCCAAAACGGGGAAAAACTTGCTTTGTTTTCAGTATTGGAATCACGTTCAAAAACTATCCAAATTATGAAGCTAAGGGAAGATTTTTTCAAGGACGGAGAACAGATTTTAAAAGTCAGTATGCTTGATATTACTGTACCTTCTCCCAGTAGAGGTTAACAGCGGCACCAGTATGCTAGATACTACATAGTCTCAAATACTTAACACTTCTGGCTTTCACACATATATACAAGGCAAAGGCAAATTCGGGGCCGGGGGGGGGGGTCATGACACACGACAAAAACCCAACAAAAAATAGGAAGGATGAGCAACCAAGGAAGGAAAGAGAAGAATGATAGGCCTAAGTAAAAAGATAAAGTTTTACAAGAGCAAGGAGAAAACTAGATAGAGTAGAAAGCCAATGAAAGTAAAAATATGTGACCCTCAAAAATGTAATGTCAGCGCTGACCTGGCCAAGTAAGTAGGGAACAACAGCTTGTGAGTGTTTGAGAAGTCCCAAACCTGTTAAGCTTCTTCCTTGAAAACTGCATTTTCTCCCTTCCAACTTATTCAACCTTTCACCTGTTAGGCTTCTGCCCTCAACCTTGACCCCTGCTATTTGTGTAGCATGGTAGCAACTGAAGTTAGAAATCACAGAAAGGGTAAGTGAATATAGATGGGAGAAAACTCCAGAAGTCTTCCAAAATTTGGAAACATGAAATACATGCATCTTTTATTTTCCCATAAGTGCTTTTTAATATGTAGCAAACAATTTTTTGTAGTTCCTTAGCAGCTTTGTTCAATCTGATTTAATGGTTTGTCAGTTAATAAAAGTGGGCTAGGCATGAGATTTGGGCAAAATAAATAAATCAGACCTTGGGGACTGTGTTGCAAAAAGTAACTAAAAGAAAAAAGCAGGAACAAAGTTTGAAACCATGTTAACGTAAGAAACTACACTGATGGGAGGATTCTGATGTCCAAAGACTGACTTGTGATGTGGGAAGGCCACTGGACCTGGGTGTCAGCTGGATCATTACATGTGGAGGATCTGTTGTGCTCCGTGCACTGACCTGGGGATAACTCTCAAGGTTATGGCTTACACTACCTTTGCCTGATGGAGGAGATGTGTAGAATGAAACAGTGTCCACAGATGACACTTTCCCTACAACTTAGCATCATGCTGCAGGGAGTCACCTAGGACAAATATACCAGTTCCTCAGTAAGTTCCCAATGGGTTCATGCATATGCAAACAGAGATGTGCACATACCAGCAAAAGTACTTAGAAGTGCTTCTGAACCTAAATAATGTAACTGCAGTGGAGGCAATCAGAGGTTTGTCAGCAAATCTTCTTCCATTGAGCAGTGCTCTTTCCCTGAGATGCCAAATTGTGCGAAGAAAAGGGTTGATGAAACTGATAATATACTCCACTTCAACACTTTCTAAAAATTCTTCCATTGCCTGGATCAAAATCTGTTGTTTTGTTTGCAATGATAAGTTAAGAGAAACTCGTGTGAAAGAAAATACAAAGTTATAGAAGAAATTAAACCATTTGGAAAGAAAATGCTTAAAGCGATCACATTCTCTTTTCCTTGGTGCATGTGTGGAATTTTGGTGTCTAAAAATATTGGCTATTTAATCTTTTCATCTTGACTTGAGATAGGAACATTTTTTTAAATGTCAGATTTACACATGGGATGGGAAAAACATTTCCTGTCTTGGTCTAAATTGTGAGTTATGTGTACGGAAATGTTGTGGGTACTTTTGTGGATTCTCTCTCCATTGTGGCTGTATGCATGATTTCTGCATTACATCATGGGCTGGACCCAGCACAGGCTAAATCAGTCCCAGGAAAGCAAATTCTACTGGATCTTCTGAAGATTCTAGAAAGTCATAAAATGCTCCCAGAGGGCTAATGAGACTTGGGAAAATTCATTTTTACTAAGATTTCAAAGTCAGATGACCAGAAAATAATCTCCAGTACGCTGAACTCCTAGAGATGCTTTCTCTTGCTGTTGTTTATGCATACAAATTATTTCTGACCATGCTGAGACACAATTTTCCCCTACTCTGCTTGCTGTATTTCCCTAAACGCTTGTTTTAGTTCTCTATTTAAGATGAAGGGCAAAGATCTGAAGTATAAATAATTTCCTGAACTAGCACGTGATGATGGAATCCTTATTTAGATGGTTTACCTATAGCATAGGCACCTGTCTGCACAAAGTAGGGTTGTCTCAGGGATAACCATCAGAGTTTGCATATCAGGAAAGACTAACTGAAGGCAAATGTACTTTTACCACAGTAAGTGTAATCTCTGTTGTAGAGAGAGGAAAACATTGCTGGATTTTGCACAAGTGAGAAGATGCAGAAAAGAGCTTTGCTATGTCCCAAGGAGAAATAATGACAGTAACCGAGCTTCTGGTTCATGCAGATGTACTCTTTCTTAGAAGACCACTATAGGATTAACTAAAAGAAATTATATTGATGAGGGAAAACTGTGCATGACCAGGAGCTCAGGAGGACAGAACTGTCTCTTGCAGCCATCCCTCCAGTAACCAGGGGAGTGGATGAAAAGCTTTTGCATAAGGTCCTTCTTTCCTGTCAGTGTGTTAGACTTTGTCTTGACTAGGGTTTGAAGGCATTGTTTGAACATGCTAGCTCACACTTTTTGATTAAAAGCTTTGAGGTGAAGCCGTAGTTCCATTTAAAGTTAATGGCAAAATTCTCACTGACTTTGCTGGAACCAGGATGCAATGTCTTTGTGTGAATAAACCCATGTTTCTTACTTGTCCACACTCGATAGACTTTTAAATCAAGACTGTGCTTTACAGAATACATCACCCAACCACACTAATCTGTATTTTCAAGCTTCTTTCTCCATTCAAGGCATGCAGGTCACATCTCTTCTTGAACCTCCTACCCTAATACACACGTACATCAATAAATAAAAAAAAAAAAAAATCAATTAGATAGGCAAACCCGCTGCAACACGAGCAAGAAGTCTTGTTCTCTTATCTTCAAATGGATGTAACAGGTGTATAACAACTGATGGCTTATTGTAATCAAGAACCATACTACCACTGATACCCAGCAAGCCAGTAAAATTAGTTCAAGGAGTGGGTTAGAAGATAGGTTCTACCCCAAAGAATGAGAAACTGTGATGGCATTCACCTGAACAGGGAAACCAAAACCAAATACAGAATTTTACTTCAGAAATTAAAGTAACATCTGAGATGGTGTCATGTCCTTAGCTCAGTCAGGAGGCAATAAACTGTGTGGTGGAGAACATTTGAAACTTGTTATTGACACACGTATGCCCAGCTAAAATTCTTAGGAAAGAGATCTGGCTAATGCCCTGTGTGATATTTTAACATTTATAACCTATTGAAGCAATCACCTTGCACAGTGAAATACTTTTAAAAGAACAGCTGCAGACAAAATAACAGCATGTATTGAAGATAAAGAGAAAAACAAGGCTGAGCAAAATCCCAGATTGCACTGGGAACAGTGAGGACACACAGCCCCCACCCCCATTCCCTCTCTTTAGAGCAGGACCTTGTTTTAAAGAAGAGAAATTAACAGTTTAAAACTTTCTGGTGCTAGTAAAGGAAGACATATTATTTTATGTGTTGTCAAAATCAAATACTTGGGTAGGAGTGCGAAAAAGGCCAGCTGAGAAGGCAGCCGCTGCTGAGGTGTGGTGGAAACACATGTTTTGGTGCAGCCTACGGCCACATCTGCCCAAGTGTCCCTGCTAGTCAGGGGTAAAAGTCATCCCCTGCAGTTATTGTTTAACAGCGTCTAGGGGAGGGAATGAACCACACAGGGAAATCCCCACTTCAAATCAGAGCCTGGTGTGATGCCAAACATGTCTTTGCATTTTACAGAGGTGAAGGGAATCAAACAAAAATAAACATCATCTAGGCAGTGTTACGCATCCTTCTGCCTGCGGTCTCCAGATGCTCACCGGCCTGAGTCACACATGCCGAGGTGGGTATGCTGGAAAGACGAAGCAACGTCTCAGTGGAGCTGGAAGGTGTCTGGGTTAGGTTTTTGTGATTGCCGCAGCTCATTTAGAGTGAGACAGTCCTTGCTTGGTGGATGGTGTGACACAGTCCAGAACTGAAACATATTTGTGCGGATGAACAATGGAGGTCTGCAGTGGATCATCTGGCAGAAGGAGAGGTAAGATGTTAGAGGCAAAAAAATTGAATGCCACATGGGGCTGAGTGGAAGGAGAAGAAGCTGTCTTGCGAGTGCTGAGTAACACTGACAGCTCCCACCACCGGACAAAGCTGCCCTGGTCTGTAGTTGCCTGGTGCAGCTTGTCCAAACTTTCCTTGGAAACTCCCTTTTCCTTCCTCCCACTCTTTCCTAATCAACAGGAGTGTTCTTTGAAATGAAGGATGTTCACATTAGCGTCTCCCTTCAAACAAAGGGAGATCTCCCTTTGCTGCCATCAGGACCAGGCTCTGGCTTTTCCCCAGGCTGTCCAGGGAGTGCCTCTCTGCTGCTCCATCCCTTCCCCCTTCACTTTTTGTTGCCATCTGCAGAAAGGAAAGTGAATTTTTGAGAGTGTCAGAATAGTGTAAATGCTGATATATAGGCCACAGTTGTTTGAGGGCCTTTTGAGAGACAAACTCCTCCCCTCTCCTCTGTTCCCTTCAAGTTGGGAATGATTCATCAGCTGGCCTTTAGCAAGAAAAGAGCCCTGCCCTGGGTCTCGGGCCTTTGACCCGGGTGAAGAGAGGGGTCAGGCCACGAGCAACTGTGCAAGCGCCGCTTGGCAGCTACGGGTCTGGGAGACACAAGGGAGAGGGGAGGGAAAGAATGGAGTGGGACGGTGGGAAAAAGTGGGAATTTATAAAAGTTAAGAGTATATTTCTAAGAGTCTCAGCGGATCAGCTGACAACTGGGGTCAGGGGTCATATTTATGCTTGATTCCCTGGGCATGTTACAGTAACATCTGCTTGTTAAGGGTCTGTGGGGACCAAATGTTCCTGACCTTTGCCTACGGAAGGGGACAAACTGGGAGATTAGGGGTGTTCATATTAACGTTTGTGTTTGACTTGAAAGTTTCCCCTTATCTGGGTCTGGTTTGTCAGTTTTGCCGAAATTCTTTTATGTTCTACCCAAATAAACAGGTCAACCATGCTAATGGTTTGGCCAGGATTTGAGGTCACAAGGTGTTTGACGTCACTTGACTCTTAGAAAGGAGAATAGGAAGGGTGGAAACCCTTGCTCTGGGAGGTGAGGCTCAGTCCACCCCCTGGTCTGAGCACACCATCAGTCGTAAACATCTGGAGCAAATGCCTGGTCTCTGCCTACATCTATATTTAGTAATGAAACAGCTAATGCCAAGATGTAACAGAAGCTTACAAAAAGGGTAGGACCTCACTCTGACTTCTGTGGTAGATTTTGTGGCTTCTGTCTATACCAGAAAACTCCATGTATGGGAAATTCCTTATTATACACAGGAGGACTTAATGTCCCCTCACAGCCGTATTTGAAATCAATTTTGAGAAGCAATAACAAGGAATGACATTGCTTTATGAACTATAATCCCAGAACTGGAAAGATCTTCTTCCAACTATATGGAACCAGAGAAAGGTGTTTTACAAGCCTTTTACTTCTAAAAGTCTCCTTGCTTTTTTCCTGCTAACTAGAAGGAGTTTGATTTTGGGGTAACAGGATGCAGTGTTGCTGAAAGGAGGATGAATAAACAGTGGTGGATTTTTTTTCCCAGTACCACAAGCTTTGAGGAGACTTAGATTAAAGATTTTTTTCTCATTTTTACCTCATTGAACAAGAGACAAAAATTACTACTTAGTGTAATGGGAGCAGAAATGCACCTGAGCATTAGCATTATGCATTTAGCATTTTCAGTTCATTAAGAAGTTCCTTCTAATACCTGTCTTTGTCTTAATCATTTGTGATGTTCAATCCATGACTATGAGTATCTGTGAACGTACAGCAAGTGACTACTCTTCTGGACCTGGGAAAAAAAAGATGGTTGATTTTTAGCTTGTTTACGGACACTGTTTGTGACATTAGTGGCATTTCACTTCTGTCCAAAATCAGTCTCAGCTCAAACCCCAGAGACCACGTAAAGTTTTATTTCAGCTAAAAACAGCCCCAATGCTGGAAACTTTGTTTCTGGGCGTGTATTTTGGCTATTTTTATCCAGCAGCAGCTACAAGCTATCTCATATTGTACTGTCAGTTGTGTTGCCCTATCCTTGGGTCCAAAGTCAACAACAGTTAAATTTGTAATGTGCAATCCAGTTTTAACTGTATAAAGAAACAATAAAAGGGACTGGTTCAGAAGAGAGAACCTGGCTAAGATCTGGGAGCTGGAGGACAACTGAAGCAAGCTGGATCTAAGTGATCTGGGGTGGTTTAAAGTTGGGGTCTCAGAGTGAGAAGGCTGGTGAAGGAGAGGAATGTAGACCATTCAAATCCACCTTTGTGATTATAAATAATAAAAAATTTCATTCGGAAGTGCATTCTGCCAGACTTCACAATAAACCTCCTAGCAGGTTATTGAAATTCCCTTAATCAGGGTCAGAACCCACAAGCTGGGGTCTGCCCTGTGAGTTCAGTGGGAAAAATATTCTTCTTTCCAAATAGTCTTTTTTTCCTCTTTCCTTTTTTCTTTCAGCTGGAAGGGACCCCCACATAAACATGCAGAGCAATTTTCCAGTACATTAACTCGGGAGGGGGGAATCCTTACTAGCGATGCCTAAAAAAACCCCTAAAAATGGAGCAACCGGGTGAGCTGAAGATGGATGAGCCTGGGATATAAGACAGGGTAGTTTTTCCACTGTCCTGCCCTATACACCTAGGACAAAGGCTTCATTGAGTGAGATGCTTGACATCAGCCTCATAAACTAGTAGTTGGGCACAAAAGGTCTGACACTTGAAAGTACCAGTCCCTGCCCTCTTTGCATTGCAGCTGCACAGAGGGGTTGGGTCTAACAGTTGTGTCCCTTTGTCGTCCTGTAGGACAAGAGGTGAAGATAAATAGTGTTGACTTTAATGCAGTCACACAATTTTGCGTTTTCCCAAAAGACAACATTTCCTCCCAGGCCCTACTTTATTACCTCGAGCAGCTAGAACCATCTTCCTTCTCTTGGGGGTGGGGGTAGGCTAGAGGTAGTAGAGGGCAAAGGGAGGAGAGATGAAACCCAAGCCCTGGTACCTCTTCCCCAGCAACGAGGTGGGCTGTGATTTTCTCCCGCATTGTTATGGTGGCTTTCCTTTCTTTCTCGTGGGAAAGCTGGAAATGGCCTGAAAAGCTTGGAAAAAAGCTAAAAAATGTGGAAATTTCTATGAATTAAAACCACAGCATTTCCTAAAAAAATTAAATGCTCCCACTAGAGCTACACCAGAAAGAAGGGTTGAATTTTCTGTGTCAATTTCCTGTAGAAAAGCTTGCCCGAGTGTGTTTACAAGCAGTTGCCTTGCAAAATGGTCATTCACTAGTTCCTTCAATGTCTTGTAACCAGAACTATGAGGATTTCACCTGGAAAAGTAGATAGGATTTATATCACCAACGTATATTGGAGACAGAATTGAAATAGTATCATCTTACTGATGCAGACAGCGAAGGAAGAAATTTAGGAATTTCACATCTGAACTTGGTGGGCCATAACCAAGTTCAGCTGTTTAGAAAATGCTCTGTCTGGTACTATTCTGTCTGCAGAAGGCCCTTTTGGATGTGTCCCTGTCATCCTGCACAGTGACTCATTCAATGATGAACAGAACATCCCAAGTCCTTTATATTTGTCCAGCTTGACCCTTCTCTTTCCTTCTCCGTGGTGGACTTGTGGTAATGATACCACAGAGGATGAATGAGCTAATTAAAAATATATTAAGGGGAATTCTATACTTGTAAGGAAAATAAATGTAAGACCTGGGACGTAAGGGCTGTGGAGAAACAAAATAATCTAGCCTATGATCTATGATGTTTGGGCTAGATTGCTTTTGATATTTAAGTTAGCTTGTTTAAAGCTGAACTGGGTATCTCCCCAGTGTGCAAGAGTCAAAAGCACAGGAGCACCTGTAGCTGTTTTTTGTACAGGGGTATGTTGCAGGAAAGCCTCACAGAAAAGGTCCTGCCTGGCAATGATTACTTCCATTTTCCAAGTTAACAGTGTTGTTAGTTTTTTGGGCCTTGTAGCGTAGACGAGTTTGTTTTTTGGCTTCTTGTTGACCTGTGATCTTGGACTGACTTGAAAGGCTGCCTTGTATGCTTAAAGCATGTAGTTTGTGTCTATTTGATAAGTTGTCAGCAAATCTAAGAAAATAAAGACAGGCAAGTTCTCTCAGGCTTTTTTGAGTCCTATCAGCCCTTAGGACTTGGCAACTAAACAGAAGATGAGAAATCATGCATTTGAAAAATAAATTCAGTTCTGTAAGCTATCAGGGATAGGCAGAAAAAGATGCTTTTTTTGCCTCAGCATTGTCCCCTGCAAATGGTGAAACTGTCCACCCCATCACTATGTTGTGCATTTCAATAGAAAGGAAAAAAAAAAATTGCCCAGTGGATTTGACAGTTGTCTGGCAGCAAAAAGAGTCCTGAGCAAAACTGACTCCGGGGAGTCAATGACAAAGTCCAATTGACTGGGATGGGGCAGAAGCTGTCCCCTGGGAAGAGTCCCGGCCAATTTGGCCAGTGACTAACTTCTTGCTTTCCCAAGTCATCCCAGCAAACACTACCCGCTTTCTGTGCCTGCATTTTTCAGTGATCCTCCTGAGCACTGAATGACCTAATTTCTGGGGCACTGAGCATCATCTGAAGTCAAAGGCTGCTGAGGGTGCTCTTTGCTCACTCACACTTCCAGAAATCAATTGAGATTTACTTCCGAGTCAGCAAAATCAACTTGGGCTACTAAAGTCTGATTTTTAAAGCTGTTTGAAGTCAGCTGAAATTAGGGGCTAAAGCAGCTTAGAAAACCAGCTGGCATCTATGTCTTTATGTGAGTAAGTATCTTTAAAAATCTGACTCTATCTCCTTAAACTTACCATTTAATTATTTTTTTTCCAGAGTGCCAATACTCCCATGACCTCACTCAAAGGAGAGGCACTAAAATTATATGTCACATCTTATAATGTTCACAGACACCTTGCAGTGTATGTAAATGCATGTCTAAGGTCTGGAAAGAGGTCGAGTCTTTCACTGAGCTGAGGGACAAATAGATGCTGGAATTAGACCAGGATAAAGATTATGTCTGTGAGGTGGGGGAGGCATTGAATGGTTTGGGGGTCTTAATGCACCTCTCCCCCTTCAGTCATGCTGGGTGGTGGTGTAGACATCCCTGCTTTACTGAGTGCATGGTTCCCCCACACAGACTGAAGTGGAATCAGTCCCTTGGAAGGGGCCATCCATTAGCATGACCAGATTATCTGATCTGCACAGTAATATATACAGAAAGTTGGCGACATGATCTTACTTTCATTCACACCTAACTTGTCTTTTCAGCCCCTGTGGGGATGTGCTGCCTAATGTGCAGAGAGAACCTCAGCTCTAAATCATGGTATGGATAAGAAGGGTTGACTTTGCTCTGCTTCTCTTCTCTCCCTGCTTTCCAGATTCTATTATTCATAGATTGTGGCTTTTTTCAACAGTTTAAGAAATGTTCAGTAGCAAAATTGAAGAACTTGGGCAGAGCCCTCCTTCAAGCAGAGGAAAATGGTCCCAAGCAGCCAAAACAAGAGTCCTCTCTCACAGAGGTGTCTTTGTGCAGTATAAAACTAGCAGAGCTGGGTCTGTGCCACATTTTCCTTGCCCTGTGAAAAGTGGAGGGTTGAGAGCATGGCTGAAAAAGGCTCAGGACATTCTCACAGTCGGGTCTGGCAGGACTTGTCGGAAGGCTGTTCCAGCTGGCCCGGATCAGAGCATCCCCAGGGGTGTGACAGATTCCCCCAAGAATGAACAAGCAGACTGAAGAACATGAAGATGTGTCTCCTTTCTCCCACCCCCTGCTCTGATCCCAAACCCAGGTCAAAACAAGCTCGTTTCAGCCCAAAAAATAACCTTTTGATTCCCCTTCCAGAGACAGTCTTTCTATGGTAGCTGTTTAAAATGTTGCAAGTTTCTGCTATCAAGATTTTCCTTCTATTTGCCTGGGGAAAGTCATTGATACTAAGCTTAAATAGTCATCCTCCTCCATGCAACTCTTTTCTCTAAACAAATTAGCATACGTTGGAAAACCGTCTTGGAAATGAGACAAACAATGACTCGATCTGAACTGTTTATGTTGGCTGAACATTATGACACTGGGAAAGTCCAATGCTGGTCAATATTCTTTTTCTTGGGAATTGACAGTAACAGCCTGCTCAGAAGAAATGTGGCATCTTGCACACTACCAATCCCAAGCCTGGAACTGCTGGCAAAGCCTTCTGTTATTTTAAGGATGCTTTACTGTAATTTTTCATTGTGAGGAGTTGCTTGATTGCATTATTTCCAGTACATGTTTTATTCCAAAGAAGCAGCTAGGATTCTTACCAATACACAGCTGTCTTGGCACTGTGAACTCTTTTCCTGAATTGTTGCCTTGTAAAATCTCCCATTGATTTTGAAGTTCTCTGACTTACATTTAAGTCTTAACTGTCTGAGGCCCAACATACCTAACCAATTTTCTTTTACTTCATATTATATGCTCGGCTATCAAACAGAATTGACTGTACTGGTTGTAATACCATGACATATGGAGAATGGTCAAACACCTTGTGTAGGATAGCTGAGAGTGTCCCATCCTTCACTGTGGCCAGATACCCACCACATGTGGAGTTCGCTCAGAGCTGACATCTGCAGCACATAGCTGAGGAAGAGAAAATATTTTGGAAAAAAAAAAAGTGAATTACTTCTGATGAGTATTTTGAATGATGAAATGTTTTGACTACCTCATAAACTGACTGCAAAGGGAAAGACAAAAATAGCTAATAGAAATTTTGCAATTTCATTTTTTTTCATCCACCTTACCTATAAAAAGATACTTTTGAAGCCTTCGTGTGGGATTTTTTAGATTTGCAGAGTTCAAGACATTTCAAAGAAAGGTGATAACATTTCTATCCCCATTTTACAGATGGTGAGACAAAAATATTCCTCTCATTCATCTCATACAACAGTCTCTGTAGTCTAATAAAATCTGACTCCAGTAAGACCACTGACTGCTTACTCCAGTAAGACAATCCATAGAAGCTGTTAGAGTCTTCAGGCTTTTAGTTCATTCTCCACAGCAATGAAAGGGAGTTAGACTCATCTTCTGAAGTCAGCTGAGCTGAGCTGGCAATATGTACTGACAATATACATTTAAATATGCATCTAACTAAGCACAGAGTAGTTTTCCTGAAATCATTCAAGACTACTCTGTGCTTACAGCTAGATGCATATTTAAATGTGTAGCCAAATCAAGAGCTTATTAAGTTCTTGTATCAAGATAAGCAAAAATGTAAAAGAATCCTCTCCAGGTTGTAATAAGAAGTTGGTTTTTGTTGGGTTTTTTTTTAAGAACTACACAGAAGAAATTCTGTTAAAACCACCTTTCCTGTTGAAGCTAGAAAGAAAAACATCCTAATTTTATGAGCTTGTGAAAAAACAAAATATTTTTCATTTGAAAGTTGATTTTTTTCTAAGTAGATAAAAAATAAAACCCATCTTTAAAGAAAACTTATTGGATCAAAAAGAGTAAAAAAAAAAAAAAAACCCCGAATAAAATGTCTGGAGCCATATTGATCCTTAAGAAAAAGTTGGATTGGACAATAGTTCAATTTAAAAGCTGCCAACACCTGAAGAAAATACATTTTCATCCTGAAAGCTTGTGTGCTTTATCTCTAACCGATTTGTTAGTCCAATAAAAGGTTGCACTTTAACTGTCTTGACTCACTTGAGAATAATTGGCATTTCTTTCATTTTATGGCATCATTTAAGTTTTAGAATGGATTATTTGCTTGCATATTCCTGCCTTTTGCTGCCGCTGATAGATGAGCTCCTGCTCAGCAGGAACTCTCCAATTTCTCTTTTTGAGCTATATACTGTGCAGCTACTGTGAAATCTTCTATTAGGCTGAAACTCAGCCTGGTGCAATGGGCTGGAGGAAGTGCCTTGCCATGACTCCTGCCCTATAGCAAGGTGTTCAAGAGGGCTGATACATTGGGTTACGGGTCAAAGACAAGGTTGTCTTCCCCGGGGGATTAAAATAGGCCAAACCAGGAAAAAAGGCACAGCAATGCAGGGAGAAATATGTTGCTGCAACACCAAAAGAAGAGGGGAAAAAAAAAGAAAGAAAGAAAAGCTATATATATGTGTGTGTCTTCTGACCCACTGATATCAATGGATTAACCCCTCTGGGACTTCAATATCCTCTGGATTAGCCTTGTGGAGCATCAGTGGCTGCTACTGCTGTCAGTACTCCAGGGGAGTAGCTGTGAACAGGCTGTCTCACAGCCCTGTGCATCCGCTGGCTAAGGGATATAAATTCCATCTTCCTCTTACAGACCCCGGGGTTGGATTTTATGTGAAAAAGTAGGGATTTTGCCCTTAGCAAATTCTTGCTTGCTGCACACAAAATGTCCTGTGTGAAGGAATTCACTCTATCAAAGGAGAGCCATTTCCATCCTGATTTGTGTTTGAAACATGAAAACAACATAACAGCTGCATGCTGCATTGAATAAAGAACATACACATGCATTTAAATCACTTATATCTTACTTTTTTATGATGCAATTGTGAATTATGTTCTTTTTGCATCTGTAATTAGAGGGCAGAACAGATGGTGAAGGCTTCGTTTAAAGTGATGTGTCCATTAAAATAACCTATGCTGCCAAATGATTGTTCACTATAACAGAATATTCATTCACTAGAGCAGGCTTTTTGCTCTATTGAAATACATTGGGAAGGCCACTGGACTTGACAAAATCCTTTTTAATTTTAGGGCTTCCCTATAAAAAGACATTGTACAGGGTTAGCTCTAAACCCCCAAAGCATATGTTTTACTGTATCTTTCTAATTTTAGGATGACCTTGTTTATAATGAAAGGATGACTGTAAATAAAAGATGAAGGGAAAGGAAAAATGGAAAGAAAAGCAGCATACATTAATTTACTTTAAAGCATAATTATTTTGTAGTTCTTCATTAATTTACAGGGTCATTCTATCCAATCTGGAGCAGAGACTGACCTGTTCTCAGCATAGGATCTGTCCTGACCCTCATTGTAGCAGCAATTAAGGTCCATGGCTAAAGTGCTCTAGAAACACACTGATCAGAGCAGTCACGTACAATGGTTATGTGAAAATAAGTATTTCTGAGTCTTATGACGAGGGAAAACACTGAATCTGTCCCTTTCTCTTCCTATGCCTCATCATGGGAGAGGACTCACACAATTTTCCCACATGAAGAAATTGGGAAAATAAAGAATTTGCTTTTACTAATTTTTTTTTTTCTTAGTAGGGAAACAGGTAGAGAGGTGAGGCACTCACTATTAAAACCCACCATCTTAAGGAATAAAACCTTTGAGTATTGGGGTAAAGGCAGCTTTGGCCAGTTGTGATTGGAATGTACTGACAAAATCAGCTGGGAAGCTTATGAGTACCCTGTCATCAGTCTTAATCCAAGTTCCTAGTCCAGATTTATTTTAATAATAGAACTTGGTTTTATGTGTGCATGTGTGTTTCCTCAACAGGGAGGTCAATGACAGAGTGGAAAATGATAATTTTTTTAATTGATATTTCTCTAATTCAGCATAATGCCATAGCAAGAAAGAAACGATGGCAAAGTACCGGCAGAGCTGCTAATTTCAGCTCTGAGATGGAGAATGTTTGTCAGGATTGTCCCGCAGCCCACCCGATGAACACTGGAACATGCCCATGGTGTATGGATGCAACATAAAACCAAAAGTCCTTTTACTTAAGCCACCTTAAAAATTTTAAGTGATATATGGACCAGATAGCTTAAGCTGGTTTAGGATAATTTATTGTGGAGATAACAAGTCAAAGTCTTTGGTATTTCAAGTGAATAAAAAAATCTGTGAAATAAAGGAGGCTATTTCCGTTCAAAATGTGAAGACAGCTGAATGCTTTGCATGCTGACATGCGATTTGAATTTGTAGATACCAGTCAAGTGATTCCCATGTCAAACTGTCCCATGGCATTGTGAGACAGCAAGACTTAGTTGGGCAGATAAGTGAGAATTTATAAAATTGCCCTGGCTCAGGTAATTCAGCAGGAGCGCAATGCTCTGTGACACACGGTATGCTGGTATGATACATGGGTCCCCAGGGCAGTGAACAGCTGACAGATGAACAGATTACATCACAGGTTGAGAAGAAAATAAAATGTGGCAGCTAAACATAATATTTTTAATTGACATTTGCATTATGTTCTATATAAATACATTTTTGAGGGGAGGGGACTCTGTCAGCACTTCAGTAGTTTCACATGCTGCCTGTTTGCGCTCTCTAGGCTGCAAACCAGCTCTTCAGTGATCAAACGGATTTCAGAGTGGATCTACTACTCTAAGCAGGATTCAGTTATACTCTTTTACTCTTTTTGGTTTCCCCCCCCCCTCCCCAGCATTTCTATGACTATTGTGTTTCCATACCTGCCATTGATCATCATTTCCCAATTTTTGCTACATGAGAAGCACACATGCTTTCCAGACTGCACTTCTGATCTCTTCCAGTCCACAGCTGTTTGCTTAATGAATGCTTGTGGTTTGTTTCCCTTTCCTCAGAATTATAAAAAAAGAGAGAGAGAATGAAAAGGGGGAGGGAGGCCGTAGATGAGAAAAGAATTCACTAATTTAAATGTTGATTATGGCATAAATGGACTCCAAGATAGTGCCCAGGTTACACTTCATTAAGGTCAAAAGGAGCTTTATGAGCCTGGTCACCTGCATATGCATATGGGAGAAGAGACCGTCAGCACTTAAATAAGTCTGCACGAGGAGGTGGTGAGTGACACATTTTAATGGAGAGTGGTTTTCAGGTCTAGAAAAAAACTTTTTTGGAATAAACACATCCCAGAAAATAGCATTACAACAGGACAACATAGATGCAAAAATGCCAGCAGCCTGAGATGTTCTGCCTGGGCAGCAAGCAACACTGAGCACAAACTGTCTAAGGCGTTGTGTTAAGGTAGCCAGGATCCTTAATGGGAATTGTGAAGTGATGCATTGTGTTTGGCAACAGAAAGGGAAATGTGAACAAATTCTTTTTGCTCACATTTTAAGTGCTTATCAGAATCTGTAGATTCACCTGCAGGTATGCTTGTCTGCCAGGTCAGAGGAATCTAGTTCATTCTCAGAAATAAAAATATCCTTTGGGGTTTTTTGTTTGTTTTGTTGTGGGTTTTTTTGTTGTTGTTTGTTTGGGGTTTCTTGGTAGTTTTATTTGTGTGGTTTGCTTTTGCTGTGTGGGTTTTTTTTTTGTGTTGTTTCTTTTTTTTTTAATTTTCATTTTCTCACACCCTCTACCACCCTCCTCTTCTCCCCTCTCCCCCTCCTTTTTGTTCCCTGGATTGTTTTCCAATCCAGACAGGTTTTTTTTTAAGTGTGATCTCTTTGTATTCCCCTGTTGACACACCTTTGAGCCAAGCTGATGGACAAAATGAGTCTCTGAGCTGAAACCTTTCAGAAATGATATACAGGAATTAGTGCTGATAGGCACTGATAGAGAGCTCTACTTTTGTTTCTTCAATGGCTGAGGAAACTGATCCAGGACAAACTTTAGAAATCTTTTACAGCCATCAGATGCAAAGTGATTTTTAGCTTTCTATCACCTTTGACACATGAACACTGGCAGAATTTTTGTACTACTGTGGTCCTTGCCAAGGGCAGTTCATCAGATAGCAGGGATTAGGGACAAGTGAGCTAGTTCAGCTGGAATTCCTGCCCAGCTCCCCTTTCACCTCTGTGGCCTATTCTGTGATATGTACTAAATCTGAACCATATACATTACGTTCTACTATCACCATCCTGTGTAACTCCTCTTTAATCTCTTGCTGCCATTGAATAGTGTGGAGCCAGTACTTCTAAATTTCATGACGCCGTTGAATTCCGTAGGGAAAACCTGGGCTGCATTGAAATCAACAGCAAACCTCTCATGGGTGGTCAGGTTTTTACCCAGCGCCTCAACTTCCACTTTTCTCAAAAGGAGAAAGCCCAATTTCAAGCCAGCTAGAATTTTTGTTGAACAATTCTGTAGAGTCAAAAAGCAGCTTTTGACAAAATCATCGACTTTAGAGCACAATGTCCATTTCAATGACATTTGATTTAGTAAAACAATGCAGTGAAGTAATTCAGTAATGTTGAAACATCGTGTGTCTATACGGAAGCATAGATTCTTTTTTAATTGCAAGTGACTTTTATGAAAGAAAGTCGGTATTTATTGTGCAATGCTTTCAAGTTTAAAAGGTCACCGTGGGAATGAATAATCTGATGTTATGCAGATGAAATATTTTGTTTTGACTCATGATAACTTGAAACCTCAGTTCATGTTAAAACTGCTTTACAATAGAAAAAGAAACATAAAATAGTACTTCCTAAGTATAGGAATTCTCCCTGCTCAAATTCACGTACTTCTTACACTTCTACTGACTAAGTTACATTATGTGTTCAAATGGGCTCCCCATGAATTTCAGAACTTCATAGGAAAATAGCAGCTGCCATGGAGAAGATTACTTATTTGCAGGTTTAACTTAGATTGTAATGTTGGGGAAGTATCTCCAATATTACAACTCCACATGTTTTCATATTTCTACCACTGAGGCATCACTGTTTCTGAATGCTGCCTTCCAATGAGATGTGTCTTAAAGGAGTGATTCGTGTGCCTACTGACAGTGAGGAGGATAACTGGTAAACATTGGTTAATAAGTTGCTGTGCAGATGCAGAATGGTCAATCTACTGAAGCAAAGTTCAGATAAATGGCACTCAAGTGAAGCATGTCCAGTAAAATACGTATATTAACTTCTGCAAGATCCTCCAGGTTTTGCAGAATTCATTTCCAGAATTGAGGAATACAAAGTGTTGCTTGTAACAGGAAATAGGCATCTTTAATCAAAAGCTAATTGATCTGTATATCACATTTTTCTAGATTCTTCTGTTACTTCTCCAACTTCAGACAAGGATGTATTAATTTTTCAGTATGTCTTGCTGTTTCTTGGAACTGAATGTCTAGTCCAGACCCTCATCGGAGATTCATTGGTTTAAACTTGAAGTAACTCCATTAACTTCAAGATGGAATTTAGGCTGTTGCATCTGGCTCACATCTTTCCCTTTCATTCAATTAGTGTTTGGCACAAACATACAGCTACTTAAAAGCTTTCGATCTGGTTGGGAAAAATCCTTATGGCAAAAGACAACAGAAAGAGCAATCCAGTGACCTGCAAGCTTAGGTGACTGAAGCCAGATGTGTTCAGTTGCTTAGCAGTCTTAAAGCCACTTGTTAGGCAAGGCAGAGACAGAACAGCATCTAACATTGCAGAAACCTTTTAAGTTGCTTTGATGACAACACTTCAATATGAATCCTTAAACCTAAACTTTTTCTAATGTCCCTGGGAGAAATGACCTGGGACATGCAGTCAATTATAGTACAGCATTTGTTATACGTGTCAGAAAGATGATGCAGAAGAAAAGGTTCTTATAAATGTTACTAATACAAGTTGCAGGGTTTTAGGTAAGAGCTGGTTCAGCTTCGGGATAAAAAGTTAAATGAGCAGTAAAAGTTTGCACTGGGGAAAGTTCAGCATTCTGGTCACTGCAACAGCAAGGGGTTAATAGGACATTAATGGGAATTGGGCCAGAATGGAAAAAGAAACCAAACAGAAATTGTGGTAATTTCTACAATTCCGGATGGACATTCTTAGATAATGAACAGAACAGGGCAGGTACTGTTGAGCACATCCAACATATATGTTTGCCAATGTGCCATAACCCTGATCTAGAAAGACCATTTCTATGAGTTGGAGGATGGCTTGGATTTCAGGGCTGTTACACAGTCCCCTGTCTTCCTGCTGAGATGGCCACAAAATGGGAATTTTTAGAAGCAGTTTTTCACTCTGTGTGTCCTTCAAAATTAAAGACAGTATTTTGCCTAAGCTTACTCTTGATATAGACTGGATTCAGATCAGTGACCAAGTGTTAACCACTTTTATAGTCTGTATGTAGTTGTGCAAGTCATCCAGCCCTTATCAGAGCATGCTGCAGTCTGAGGAGAAACAGTAACTTTATCATTAATGCTGGTTGGGATGAAGAAGAGTGATGCATGAAGAAGAGTGATGCAATCTGTAACAAGGCCTCTTTTCACAACACACGTGCCAAACAAAAACAAAAATACAAAACTCAGCACATTATAAATGACATAGGAAATGAAAACTCCCAGCCACGGTTCAAGGGAAATAGAGAAAAGAGAGAGATAAGCAATCATTATAGTGCAGTCTTTTTCTGCTCAATAATATTAAGTTCAGGCAAAACTGGAAGGGTTCACATCCTCAGACAAGGAAAAATGTTTTTCATTCCCTTTAAATTCAATCTTTCATTATTTTCTTCTTATTTATTTGACTTCTGAGACATTATGTTCATTCAGGTGCTAAGCTCCCATTGGGTTTGAAGTGGAATTAGCTTGGGATGTAGGAAGCTGGAAACCGTGAGCAATGTAAACCTTTGCATCAGCCCCTATGAAACTAAATTAAGTAGCTAGCTCATCTCTTCTCACAGTGTCTTACTCTGCAATAGAACAAAGGACCAAATTTAACCCTGATGTAAGGGGTCAAAACAGTTAAGAATGAAACCAATAGGAAATTTTCTCTTTATTTGACTAACAAGAGAAAGCCTTCTGTATAAACAGGCATCCTCCTCCTCTTCCTAATCTCTTAAACATCCGGCCAGGATTAGGGTCCTATTGCACTAACTGCTACATAAACTCAGAAGACAGAGCGGTTCTTCTGCAGAGGCTCTTTATTTTAAACAGACACAAAGAAAAGGATGGGGAGAAAGGGATACTGTACTTGAAAAAGAATTAGGTTTGTGAGAAATCTGCTCAGATCCTGACATCAGAGAGACAAATATAGTAAGAGCATTTCCAGGCAAAGTATAGCACTCACATCCAAAACCACTAACCTTAACCACTCTTTATGTTATAGAGGGAAATAAATGAACATAAGAACCACCTTTGCTTCACCGCTTTACATTTTGTTACAGGTCAGACTTTATCAATACAGACGGCTGCTAATCCTTGCCTGGCAAGGTGGGGATGCCATTGTTTTATTAGGGGATTGTTTCACAGCATTAATCTGATGGCCAAATTTGAGAGTGGGAAAGACTTTTGGAGGTTTGTCATTCTCTTGCCTTTTGACGTATGGATAGTATATTAGGGTGCCGTGTTATCAATTTCTTGTGGCTTCAGGATACCAGCCAACACAGACCTCAGAGCTTCCTATCTTTTATCTTGTGTCTGCGGTGACTTTTCTCCTGCAGCAAGGCATTAGATCAACTCCGTCGTCAGCTTAAGGGAAATCCATTAGTTAGCATCAGCAGAGGAATGAAGAAGAATGACCTGGTGAGAAGCAAAGTAACCTCAAACATGAGCCAAGAGCTTGTCAGAGAGCATGACTGCATCACCCAGTTTTCTCTGGGTGATGAGAGAAAAAACATGGAGGGTGACTGCTACAGCGAGCAGGATCCACACCCTTTCTGCAAACAAACACCAGCTACAATAAGTGCCTTTTTAATGTGCATTGAGTCTTTGTGTAGGAAAAGGATGTGCAGTTGGCAAGTACGGAGCTGTAAGGGGATAGTTTGAACATGCTGATAAAACGTCTAGCTTTACTCCAGAGTTGACTTTATCATTTACCCAGGGATATTGTTAGTAGAAGATGATAGCCATGCTCCGACAAGAGACAGACAGTGAAATGTATATGAACAAAACAGCCATTGTGGTGAATTCTATCCTGCTTGTGTGGTGACTTCTCTATCCATAATCGCACAACTTTACAGGCAGAGAGATAAAACACAAAGCAGGCAGAGAGAGAGGTGGGAGTAAAGAAAGGGAAAAGCAAGCACAGTGAGATCAGGGGGCTGTGGTGAGAAAGATGGACACTACCCCTCTTAAAGCCTCAACACTAAGAAAAGAAAAGGAAAAGAGAAAAAAATCTCCTGTGCCGGTGTCCTTAGGCAGAAGGATGGCGGCTGGAGCAGTGGGGTGGGGTGTGCACTTTGGAAAATGAGGTTATCCAGTTCACTTCTGCCAGATGGTCTGCAGGAGCGGCCGGAGCATGAAGGCAACAAAAAGTCAACGCCATGAATGGAAAGAATGGCTTTCCTGCCCTCAGAAGAAGCTGTGGGGATTACTGAAATTAGAGCTGGGCTCACGCTGCAAACGTTTTCCCCTGAGTGTTCCCTTGCAGTGAAAGGAAAACAAATTTGCACCCGTGTGTAACATGCCTCTTTTGTATTTGCCTTCCATGGGTCTCTCCACCCACTGAGTTTTATTTGTCTAATGAAGACTTGAGGGCTGTGAATTCTAAGCTCCCATGTCTGGCAATTCCTGGCTGAAGTGGTATACTTCATTGTATTTATTATTTCTGTTGATTTAAATCAATATAAAAAGTCCTATTGAAGAAGTTTCAACAGGGTTTTAATTGCAAATGATGGACATCCCATGACTGAAAATAATCCCAAGGAAATAATGCTGGTTGAATTGGTACTGCCTTCAGCAGAGTGAGGCCACCAAGACTGCAACAAGCCAGAGAAGGATCTTACCACTACTTTTGCGGATAGGACTTAACATGCACAAGCATCACACCAGTGGCTAAAGACTTAATGAAATCCCTTATCAGCAAGGTTTTTTGGTACCTGGTATATAGCCTACAGAGAAGGTTTCCCCTAGACCCTGCCAGTGAGGCAGCAAGGAAGATTAACCAATAATCTGACTGCAGGATTTTCCTGCAGGACCAAGGTTTACATACAAACAGCCAAGGTGTGACAGAAGTCCCTTGAAGTGACTTAGCCTTGGTTCCATATTTGCCCCTGAATGAATGAGGACAAAATGTGCAGTACTTTCCGATGTGCAGCTCATGGAGGTAGCTTCCTCTGTGCAGTGTGTTCTGCCTTGAACTTTGCCTGTCTGATTGGGAGTTCATAGCCTGAAGGCTCTGACTCACAAACTCTGTTGGTCTCAGCTGCTGGAGGTTACTGTCTCTCAGCCAGAGGTTACGGCAGGGGTGGCAGAATGTACCTCCTCAGCCACTTTGCAGTCAGAAATATTAGTTCAAACTACTGGAGGGAGGGAGGAAGGGGAATGATGAAGTTCACCACTGCTAAATCCACCAGAGACCTATGACTCAGAGTTTTAGAAGTGAGCAGGTTCATGCAATTACTTTGAATATATGTGGAAAGCAAAAAACCTCTTATACTCTCTAGATAGAGAAAATATCAGCAGTGATGTTTTTCTTCTTCTTCTAAGTAGATACCATTAGAACCAGAGAGATAAAGAATTAATTTCTTCCAGAATTCAATATTATCGCTTTTCTCCTGCTCCATCCCTAAAGTGAATTAAAGCCTGGCAGCACCTTCTGGTGTTCTCCCAGATTTTGGTGTCACCCTGAGCCTTGCTGAAAGCAAAGGGTCTGCGTCCACAGGTTTAGCCACTGTGGAAGAAAAACCAGTTTCTCCTACATTAGGCAAAGAATGACAGCACAGTTAAGACTGTTTATGAATCTTTATCTGCATATTATTAAAGGCATTCAGAGTATTTTTAGTTGGATATGATAATGTTCTCAGAATATATTTTTATTATGAGTTTGTATCAGGCCTTTAGACATATTTTAAATGAATGAGTTGCTTGACCGTAATCAGGAGTTTTTGCTTCAGTTTTCAGGGCCGTCCGTGTGAAGTTGATCGCACACTTTGTACATCTACCCACCTGGAAGAGTCACAGCTCATAACACAGAGACCATCAAAGAGCCAAAAGATGGTAACACATTTGTTTTCATCTGATAAATGCCAAACTAGAACCATAAATTCAGTTGTAATAGTTTGTTACCGATTGTTCGATAGATTTACCACTCTGTGCCATTGCATGCTGAGCTTTGAGTTCATACATTATTTTCATTATAAGTTTTTGTGGTTCTGTTATTCCTGCTTAGACCTGTTAATATGAAAATGTCTGAACACCGAGGTGTGTGTGGAATCGTGTCTCCAGGGAACGACGTAACCTTGTTGCTGAATCTTTTAAAGCCCAAAATGTGCTGCAGGGGAGAAAAATACTACATTACCAGGGAAGTGGACTACTTTAAGTGACCTAATAGGTGTTCTTCGATGCTAATTTCTATATTGCTACAATAGGAAAATATTGATTTAACGAGCCAAAAGAAAGCAGAAACTTCTTGGGGAGGAGATGAATATCATGATGATTCAGTCTTTTATTTTTATTTATTTTTTTCAATCATGAAAAAGACAGTTTCCAACCTGTATCTTGCAGGCAAACCCAGAAACTATCATTTGTCAGCAAATAATAATGCATGGGGTGCATCCTTTTTCTTTATGAAAACAGCATAAATCTGAAATTCTTCCCCGCTGGAAAGAAATTTAATATTTAAAGGTAATTTGACCTGTACATGTGTGTGCCATGAATCTTTTATGTGACCTACAGCAAATGTATTTATATAGTATTATTCTGAGGATAGTTATCTCTTATTCATTTTCTAGGATATTATTTTTCTTTCTTTGACTAATGTACATTTGGCCTTCTCATTTCCCCACTCAGCCAGAACTGTGTTAACCTTCCTATTTATGCCTTTTTTCCTGGTTTTCAAGGTCTGGTAACTAACACTGGACCATATGTGGCTATTATTGTGAGAGAACCATTCTTTTTGCTAACATAAAAATTATGTCTTTTTCTGCCCCCCCTTTATTTCTATTGTTGTTGCTGTTACTACATAATTGAATCAATAGTGATGCGCCAGGTGAAGAGGAAAGCAACAAAAGAGTGGGAACAAACTATTTTTATTGTTTCACTTTAATTTCTGTTCCTTTGCAGGAAGAATCTGTGGGAGGTTCAGAAGGTTTTGGATAATGTGGTATCTCTGACCAAATCTCCCTTGCAGAGAACAGACCCCTTAGACTGAATTTCTGCACAGGGCGCAGTACAACAGATACATCCCCATTACATCCCGCTTAGCCATGTTTTGAAGTAGGTTTGCATGAGGCCTTGTCACATCTCTCGACAACAGTGGACTTCATACGCTGAAATCCTGATGTGTAGGCCCGTTACAAAGGCTTTGATTGACAAAATTGCTTTGCTTTGGAGTCTGATGAGGCTACTGCCTCCCTGCCTCTGCTGCAAAGATATCCCTGCTGCTTGTCAGTCAGCCCTTGACACACCATCATTTATGGCATGGTATTTTATAGTAAATCATCACCAATTTCAGCTGTTTTTCAAACAGTGTATGGTAAACTTCAGTGGTTCAGGAACTGATTGACTCCATAGCTGTGGAGGGAGGGGTAGGATGGACATCTGGGACACTAAACTCATCAGATGTCCCAAATGAAGCCATTCATCCTCATCAGTCAAAACCTTCCATTGCATCTTAAGTTCAGTGGATCTGACTTCTAGTTGCTTTTAATCATGTGTGTTGATCTCCTACTTTTGTTACACTGGATGAAAACCTGAATCAGTCATTTTATCTCCCAGTTGCTCCCAACCATTGCATGAGCAGGCCACTTAGCATCTTCACTGTGACAGCAGACAGCTGCATTTACTGTGTCCTTGTTATAGGTCTGCTGCCTCTGTGAAGTTCTTGTTTAACTACACACAACGGTATCTAAAGGCTGGGGAGTAAAAAGGAGCTGCAGATGGACCTTTCCTTGCTGATTGTCATTCAGTAACTAGTTATGGTTCAGTATCTGTGTTTCAAGATATGTTAAAGTTTGACCTTGGGAAAGAGGAATTTTTCCATCGGTTATTATTACATTTTTTCTGATGTCATAAAATTATAAACAGTTCTTATTAAATCCTGTTATTTAATACCAAACACAAGGTTTGGGACTAAACTTTTTGGCAGGATTTTTTAAATATAGTACTGGCAGGAGCACAGAGAAGAAATTCACATCTATGAGTTGTCTGTATTACTTGACAGATTTTGGTTGGGAAAGCCAGCTTGGTTCAGACATAGTGTAATCACACCAGGGCGTTTGCCCTTTCCTGATTCTCCTGTTGACCTTCATACTCCAGTGAATCTTAATTTTTGAGCCTAGGGAAAGATAGCCTGTTGCTTCAGGATGTTGCTTCAGGCCTCTAGTGGCATTAAATGTATTGTTCAAAATCTCCTAACACTGTAAATCAAATCATGCCTGAGGTACATAGTGGGCTGAGGAGAAAAGAAAGCAGGGTAGGGGAAATGGTAAATAAGCATTAAAAATACCCAAAGAAAAAAGCTGAAGTGCAAAATACGGAAGCATGTATCTAAGTATAGACACGTGCACACACACATGTTCATGTGCACATGCCCACATACACACATCCCCACAGGGTAACTTCACCCAATGTCTGATATTAATTGAAAAGCAAAGGGACTCAAATAATTTTTTTTTTTATTTGTTTTTTTTTTTTATGTGATGAAAATTTGCAGCCAGGATTTACGACTGTAACATTATTTGTCCAAATGATGCATGTTGGATTTATACCTGGCTACATGCAACTATGTATGTGTGTGCATGTAGTTACAGTACATAGTTTGTTTCATCTGTGAGCTGATTTTTCTTGTTCTCACATGCAAATACCCGAGTATGAATGTAAAAAAATGTATTTGTGTGAAGTTGGTAGACATTCAAATAGTGAAGCTTATCTGAGGGTGAATGTACTGCAGATGCAAAAACATTTTGAAAACCTCACAGGAACCAGACATCTCTTGCAACATTTCAACTGGAATCACTGCTTGGACTTAAAAAGAGGGATTTTTGGAGTTAGCAGTAGGCAGTGGTAATTGGTCCTTTGGGGATTTTGTTGCATAAGGACAGACATCCCTATTTTGTGTCCACTGTAGGATATAAAATGTTTCAAAAATTTGTTGAATTAGGAGCTAAAGTGGGTCCAGATCTCTCCAGTCTTGCGCTGCTTTAAGAATCTTGGGAAGAACAGACATTGTGGGTGGTTCATTACACCGATCAAGAGCATCTGGTGATGTTTCTGCTTCCCAGAACATCATGATTTTGAGAGATACCATGACAAGGAATATAAATATGTCAGGACCAATCTTTGATATTCAGATGAGAGGAAATCAGCGTTGTTTCAGTGCTTGTAGATCACTTGGGAGTAGTCAGTAAATTGCTCAAAGCACTTCATTCTGACTTGAGAAGGATTCCCCAGGCTCCAGGTGAGTCTCTAGAAAATGTGTTTTCAAGAGGTACACGTTAATATTCACTTTGTCAGCTGAAACCAAGAAACAGAGAGAGCACAAGATGTATCAGAACCACATCATCTCTGGCTCAGATGACTCACAATAAATTCTCTTCTCTGTGGATCTTCATCTGTGGAACCTTGGGGAGATCTGTTCATACTGTATTCTCAGATGCCAAAAATCACCTTCATTTTCCTCTGCGGACAGCTGAATGAGGTGCAGATAATACAAGCTTTTCAGAAGGCCTGACATAGCAGCTTACTCTTTCATCCACTACCCCACAACAAAATATTCTAGTGGATTTTATCAGACCCTCTCAGGTGGGGAAAAAGGAAGGATGGGCAAACTTACAAGAATTTTTTTAATTATTACTTTTTTTTTTTTTTTTGGTTCTGTCTTACTATTCTCTTCTCTTTATTTCTCATTTTTCAGTCAACCTGACTTTGAAACAGAGTAAGCAGACTTGATCTCACCATGCCTTGGCTGTCCTGGGGATTGAAATTGCACTGAGCCCAGAATAGATGTGCATGGAAATTGCACATTTTAAACTGATGGCTGCACAAGATCAGAAGCCGTGGCAATGCTGACACTTTTGGCCTGGAACTTGGCAGGGCTGTGAAAAAATGTGGAGCTGCTGTTGGAAACAGCTCTTTTTCTGACTTGGAGGGGAAGGACTTGTAGTTTCAGGTGTACCACTTCTGCAGGTCATTGACAAGGAGGAGACTTTGGTATCAGTCCACTAGCTTATCTCTCTCAGGCTGAGAGAAGTTAATATAAAGCATTGTAATCTCCTTCACAGCCTCCAGGACTCATAAGAAACCATAAGAAGAAGTTTCTCAAGCTTAAAGTGTTCTATAGGATACTAAATCTTAAACCTCCTGGAGGCCACTGGGGAAATGAAAAGGTGTAGTTGTCACATTTTGTCAAGGTATAACATCTATATAATAAGCCAGTTAGCTCCCTTTCTTCAAACCCAGCCCAGCTTGATGTACTAGGGCAGTGTTCATTGTTTTCCAGGTATATTGATACATTTTCTTAATCAAAGCAAAATAAAGTTAACCTTGGGCCAGATCCTCAGATGCTTTTAATTGTGATGCTCCACTCTGGCTGATGGGACTGATTTATTTCATTTGGGAAGCTGGCTGCTGACTCATATTCTCATTCTCTGTCCTCTTCTACTTCTTTAGCCCTTTAGTTTTGATTTCTGCAGTTTTACTTTTGTTTAATTATAATAAAAGCAGCAAAGAATTGCTATGTCTTTATCTTCAACTCCTAGCAAATGTGCCTCAGTTATAAGATGGACAAATAAATGGGTGATGAAGGGAAGGTTTTTTTCTTTGCAAATCAGATCTTGGCTTCTACAGAGAAGGAAGAGTTTCTACCTAAGATGGGACCTCTGAGAAAGGACAAAACTGAGAAAGGACATACTCAGAGCAAGTTAAGGTAAGTCAAGTGTAATGAGATCAACAGAAGAAATGAACAAGTAAATAAGGAGACATTTGTTCATAATGATTTTTCAGGTTGTTTTTGGTAGAGCTGTGGAGAGAATGAGGGGTGAGGAGACAGGGCAGAGCCGTAGCAAGCATGGAACCTAAGGAAAAAAGAGAAGAGAAAAAAAAATGTAATGAAGGAGTGGGAAATAAAGCTTTAAAGAGGAGATGGACGCTTGCACAATAACTTGCTCATTAGCCCTTGGTTTATATTCCCTGCCTCAGAATTGTCACTTCTAATTATCTTTTCACCTTTGGTTATTAACTGCAATCACAGAAAACTAATGATCACCAGCCTTGCTTCAAAATGCTCACTGGATAGTGCCTGAGATCATAACAGTCTTCTTAATTTGACTGAAGAAATAGGAATACCTAAGAATTTAAATAAAAGAAAAAATAGTTGTGAGTCTATGAGTCAAATATCTTTTTAACAATTAAAGTTTCTATGGTAAGAAGAAGGTTAACTGCTGGATTCCTTGACACTCACACATGCTTGATGTGTTTAGTATCTTCCTTTCCCCATTTTCTTTTTTATCCTGTGGAAGCTAAAACTTTATTATAAAATTGAAGATAAGTATATCAGTTTGTTGGATGCTGGCAGAGCAGAACACAAGCAATGAGTAGATAAGGGAATTTGGTCAAATAAAAAAAATACCATGGAACCTAAACCAAATGACATCAGATAAGACCTCCACTGACTTTCTATTAAAAATGTAATAAATAAGGATCACAGAAAAAAACTTTTTTTTTTTTTCTTAGCACTTTTGTTTGTTTGTTTGTTTTTGTCTCTGGTGTTTCAGAAATGTATCTGTATTAGTGTTGTTTTCCAATTTATAATAAATAAATGCAGGTCAGATTATATTGAAGGTCTGACAGGTCCGGATTAATGATGAGACACTCTCTCTCTATATATATATAATTTTTTTTAATTCATAGACTTAATTATACTCTTAGCCTTACTGGCCTGTTTAGGGATTTAGGTGTAGTATTAGAAAGCCAGTGAATCCTGAAATCTGGACAAGTAGTTCTGAGAGCATGTTAAAGGCTGGTAGCTGGTGAACAGGATGGAAATTGAGTTAAAATCAGTGTGCATGTTAATGTGATTAGTAGTGGCAATGTTTGGATTTGGGTGAGTATTCAGCTTCCCAGATGTTCAGAGCTGGGCTCTCGGATGGCAGTAGCGCAGCGGATTGAATGGGTTTGTGGAGCATAGCGTAGCTCTGTTGGAACAGTTCAGCTCCATGAGCTGGTGTTATTCTTGGCTGTTAGAAAGGTTTGCCACTTAAGCTGCTGCTTCACCAAGTGGGAAAAGAGGGACTGCTAAAACAGAGAGAAAAAGGCACAATTCCCTCTTGAGTTCTGTTATTAATTCTAAAATCTCTTCCATTCAATAGAGACTTCCAAAAATACAGTTTGTCTGTGATGTCTGTAGGATGTCACCAGTGATGAGAGACAGCTGCAGATAGCTTTACTGTTGTGCTTTCTTCACCCATCTTGGATATTTTCCTGTGCAGATGCAATTATCCCTAGTTGGCAATTTCTGTGGATTTAGTAATATAGAGATTGAGAATCAGCCCATGAATTTCAAACAGCACATATAGTTTCAGCTTGTCCACATTTATAACGTGTTTCCATCTTAGTATCACCTTGCTAGGGACTCGAGCAAGCTTTACGTCACAGCACAGAGCTATAAAAATAATAAAATATATCCTGACTCATGGCATAGCCCGTTGGAGGAAGGTAGGGGAATTGCAGCTGCTCTTAACAACAGCCCTCTCCTCATTTCATTTCCTATGACACCTACAAACAGAAAATGGTCACAGATTCATTCTGGGCAGCACATTAGAAATAAGGCATAAAATGGATAATTTTGGCCTTGAAAACATCATGAAGTTGTTTTATTTCAAAGGACATTTCATAGACTTTTTCCATCCATGAATATTTTAACCTTTCCAACAGTTCAATGTTCACATCTACCTGTGTGGCTCAAGTTAGGCTGTGTCAGGTCTTTGGCACTGATGAACTTTGAACGAGAGGGAAAATATATGTTATAGGATGGAAAAGGGAGAGTGCTTTTGATGGGAGAGGAATCCCCTTTGGGCTTGATGCTTGCCTGTGGCCTTAGGTGAGGCTTGCTTAGTGGTGTCTGCTCAGTCTCCAGTGGACAATAGCCTGTGCCATAAAAAGACTCCATGCATAATATGGCATATTTGTTGGCCTCTGCCTTGAAGAAACCCAGATGAGAGCTGTTTATATCCATCTAGGGACAGTCTCCAGTAGGAAAGATAGTACTCTTTGGCTAACATATCTATGCCATTTCATTTTATTCCACCTTTCAATCTTATAGATCTTGTTCTTCTGCCTCTCTCTCTCTCCATTTAACTTAAATGTGGGGAGTTTTAAGCATCTATAATGTTCTTGAGAAGTAAAAGAAATGAAAATGACCAGCATTCATCATATTCTTTAATTAAATCTAATTAAACAATGTTAAACCCAATATGTACAAGTGTATAATCAATGTCCATATAATTCTTTCTCCTTCATGTTTCAAGTTCTCAGTTCTTAAGCAGAATCAGGTTATAAAAAGAGTCAACTATAAAAAATAGATCTCAGAAAAAACATGCTGGGAAAAGAGTAAAAAACAACAACAACAACAACAAAAAAGAAGACAACAAACCCACCCCACCCCCCCCCCCCAACAACCATAACACATTCATGCTGTCTTCTTGGCAATAGTACCATTTTCCTTTATGATACCACATGCTGTAGGTTTCCATCAGGGTCTTTCCCCACTGCTAGGCTCAATTTGGGGTGCAAAAATGTGCACACAGCCACATGCACACCCACACATGCATCCCTTAACGGATGAGAGAGAGTCAGTAAAAGAGAGAAAGTGTGTGTCACACCCTCTAAATTCAGGTGGCCTCAAGCAGTGCCATATAATCCCAGCCTCAATTAAACTTTCCAAGGTCAGTGGTGTTCTACCAGGTCAGACATAAATAAGTCAGGTGAGAGTCCTAGGGCACTGAAAAGCCATATTTATTCTTTATCCACAGTTCATAGCTATCAAATGAAGCCTAACAGAGAGAGGGAGAGAGAGGGTATGTGAGAGTGTGGATCTCAAAGCTGTTCCTGTTTTAAGTACTTTTTTTTTGTTGTTGTTAAAGACACAGTTCTGAATGCAGTAGGGTTTCTGAACCCTACCTCAAAACTGCAGAAATCTTCACTGTGTCTGTGGACATTTCAGGAAGAAAAATGAAGAGTTTTTAATTTAGCAACATTATGTTCAATAATTTATTCAAGTGAAAGCGTTCCATTTACTCTGAAGGTTTTTTGTCCTAACTTTTTTAAGAGAGACTTCTTATTCTTCTAAGTTTTGTCTATAGCTAAATCTTTTCTGCACAAAGTGTGAGACCAGATGGCACCACAAAACCCTCTTTGATTCAGATATATGGATTTCATGTCCTGATTCATTAAGTAGTGAAAACGGGCCAATATTGCACAATCCATTGGGCTTGTAAATAGAATATTTCATTTTCTCTTGTTTAGGAGAAGCAGAAGAAAGAGTATGAAGAATAAGGTTGTCTATATTTTAGTTCAAATATGTTAAAGACTGCAGGCTTATATTGGCTTCTCTGGGTGTCAGACCCACTGAGAAGAGTTATCACATTCAGAGAAAGTAATTATGGACAGTTGAGGTCCAGTGATTTCTGTACTGTCTGAAGAACTAAGTGAATTTTCCAGGCCTCTGGGACTAATAACTAAATTAATATATATGTTTTAATAAAGCAGCATGCCACAAGTCTGCCTTGAAGTGCTGCATAATATTTTAAAGGTAGAGTTTTGACTTGTAGAGTTAGAGCTTTCTCATATTATTGTTTAGTGGGCGGGGGGGGAGGGAAATGAATGAGGACTCTTCTAGGGAGAATTGTTAAAAACAAAACCAAAAAGAAAATTATTCTCCTAAACTCTCACTTCTCTATCTCCATAAAAGAAAGCATAATCATGTTGTGAGATTGTTATAAGCAGAAAGTGTAAGTACCTTTTTTTTTTAGAAGGTCTTAGGTCAACAGAACAAAAACAGCTTCAGACCTCTAATTTGATTTACACAAGTTTACACAGTTGAGAAACTGATAAATGCTGCTGGGAAAGTTGTCTTGTACCTTTTGTTTGTTTTTCCTTATTTTCCTTTTCATTATGATTAAGATATGATGACCTATTAAGTATGAAAAGTTGTATGTCTATTGTTTTTGTTTTCTAATGACACTCACTCTTTTGTTGAGAAATAATTTTAAAAGTGCAGTTGAATAATAACAAAAATAAATTTTGAGCTATCTTTGTGAATAATAGTGCTAGCTTTTACTTAGTGTATATAAGGAGATCACTTCATTAATTATGTGAATATTCAGACAGTGGATACTAATACATATGGGTTTGAATCACTGAATATATACAATTTTTGTCAAGAGTAACTTTTAATCTGAGAAATATTCAAACACATGTATAATCACACATTTATCTTCCTTACAACAACCTACAGACTTCCAATCAGGGAATGGAAAAAATAGTAGGTGATTAGCAAGTCCAGAGACATAACGACAAGTGTTGATTAGTTAAAGTGAGCACTTTCCAAACAAAGAAAAGTTTTTTGTCAAAACTGTTATACTCTTTTGTATATATTTGCTGTATTCATCATCAAGCAGCTGTATTGGTGGTTCTGATTCTGAAAAATTTAAGATAAAGTTAACATTAAAAAGCACAGGCATTAGGGAGAGTTTATGGGGGACAAAGTGCCATAGGAAAGTGTTTACAGAAGTATCAGTTTTATTTTATAGACATTCATATTAGAACTCATTTTAGCACTTGGTATCCATTAGCATATGTGTTGAGTCCTCTGTGCCTCTGGTTTTAACATCTGTATGTATGAGGGAAAACCTTGACAAATGTTTCTGAAGATTTTTATGTGCTCTTTATCCCAACACGGGCGTGCAATCCCTGTTATACTCACTACAGTAATGGGACAATTGGGATCAGATGACTGATTCCACAGATTAGATGTGAAGAAAAGGTGTTTGAACATCGTACTGGCTTCCTCTCAGGTTTTAACTGTACACCATGTTTCAGTGAGAGGACAAGAGTGGGGAAAGGCAAAATGTATCTTTGTTATCTCTACTTCTATCACATTGCCCCAGATAGCGCTCAGAAATATCTTATTAGTGAATAATTTACATGACTCATTCTTGAAGGAAGGAATTAAAGGAAATCTCAGGTAATCAATGCCATAAGAAATCTCACCAATAGCTGAAACAAAAGGTGATTAAATGAAACTGAATCCAAGAACACGTCTTCCCGGAGAGGAAAAGATAAAATGTCCCTTTAAGGCTAAGTTGATATAAATGTATATAGAGTTTTTAAATATAACTCCCACCTCACCGAAGCACTCAATCTTAAATACTGGCATGTAGCAAGGCCATGGAAACTCCTTCAGCTGGAAGGTCCCATTCCTCACTTAACAGACTTTTTTGATAATTTACAGTCATCTCCACCATGCTAAAGATACCAGTTAAGTGATATGAGCCAAGTGCTTTTTCACGGTCCAAGTTAGATTAGTTACAACATTCAGAGTTATTAATTGGAAAGAAAAGGGGAGGACATTAAAGAGTGCGTTCTATAGCTCAATATTTTGTATAGCAACTATGTCTTCTGATTCTCCCTTTATTCAGATCAAGCATTTCAAGTCTGTGGCTGAAAAGAAAGTAAATGATCATAAATGTCTTCCAAGGAGACTCTCAGTCCAGGGAAGCAGCACTGTAGCAGGCAAGTTGAACATCTTTGGATGTGAATAAAGTCACTTTTGGAGGGAGGGAAGTGGAGAAACATGTGTAGTCTAACTGTCATGAAATGTGGAAATGCAGCAAGAATGGATTTTTAGTCAGAAAAGGCATCTCTTAGAATTTTATTGCTGAATTCATTGTGCTACTAAGCATAACTTACTTCATATCCATTTTCCCTATCTAGCAAACATGGATAATGATTTATTTCTGGTGCAGCTTAGAGTGAGAAATTGCCTTTTGCCACACTCAGCAGTGCTTCAGGGTCAAAAAAGTTGCAGGGGTTCCTCCAGATTCAGCCTGCCACAGAGGTCCATGCAGGGTTTGTTCTACTGTCCAGAATCTTTGCTCTAGCCTACTCTTTCCTCAGGACCTACCCACCATCCTGGGCAGGAGGACATGGTCAGTATGCACAGCAGAAATGGTTCAATGCATTCATCAAGCAGTCTTTAAAGCACAACTTTTTGGCTACTTTGATTACACAGAACTGGAATCAAACGGCTGTGGAAAATAAGCCTCTGTCTCTAAACCGCTTTGAGATGCCCTTGGACAGGCTGCTGCAGGACAAAAAGTAAAAAATATTTACTATTATTTTTGTTATTTCTATAGATTTTTACACGTCCAGAGTTCACACTGGGGAAGAAAGTTATGAACCTGTTATCTTTCATGTGTTGTATTATTGATCAAAGCCAATGATGATGTTGAAGTTATATAAATGTTTTGTAGGCCTATAATGATTCATGACTTTCTGTACAGTAGCAATGTTCCTGATGTTGTTGTACTGTCTAGAGCTAATGTTCTGATTAATGCATGTTTTCCTTCCTGATTTAAGAAATAGCTTATGGCTAAAAATCCTTAGATGCTCTCTGATTTATTGCATCTTTTTTCCTTCTTTTTTTTTTTCCCCTTTTCTTTCCAGCTTCTTATTCCTATATATATATGTGTATAGTATAAATATATGCATTTGTAAATGTGGCAGCTTTAGAGATATCCCTGATGCAATCCTCTGATGAGTCATCTCTAAAGACTGGTATTTATACTGAAAAATGGATTTTGTCAGACCATGTCTGCGACTCTATCATCCGATGGGGGTACTCTAACCAGCGTGTGTTGTTTGACAAAACAACACCAAATGAATGCGGCCACATCATTTACTGGCTTGTGGGGAACGGGGGAAGGCTTCTACTCTTAAAACAGCATGAAAAGTCAGGGTCATCTGTCATAGTTACAGTCCTGAAGTATCACATACACGGTGCACTCTTGCCCACTGTGTTTGAGAAGGTGGAGGCTGTGATGGGGTACACCTTGGGTAACCATCTGAATGGTCTACAGGGAACAACCTTGAGAAACATGATGTAGCTCAGACCTTTGGTCCCAGTAAGGCTGAGGTCTGAGCACCAGAGCCAAACAGAAGGTTGGCTTACAGTACTGTCCTTGGGTTTTCATAGAGGTGGTTGAGGTAAAGGTCAGACTTGGAAATTGATGTAATTAGTTTTGTGGTTTACACCCTCTCCTTGGGTAATAGTGTCAATGGAAAGTACCATGCTTCTACAAAGCAGACAGTGTTTCTTGGATTTTCCTTTGAGTTTCCTCATGCACTGAAATCTAGATGGTATGATGATGTCCATGTTGATTTCTTCAGTCTTAACTCAGCACTAAAGTGAAGAGTAGTGTTCCCAAAGGAATTTTGTTCAGAGATCTTTTTTTAAGGACGAGACAAACTTTTTTCATCTGCTGCAGGGACTATCCACAGATTCAATATGTTTTTATTATTTTTTTTTTTTGTGGGTGAATTTACCAATAGTGGACTGTTTGCCAGTTAGCCCTCTGGTTCCTTAGCCTAAATTTGCTGGAGGAGTGGTCCGCAAAAGAAAGTGCACACTTTGTTTTTATCTGCCCTGCTGTAAACCACCTACTTGTGTCCTTTTGTGTCTTTTGTGAAGCCTGTTAATAGATGTTACTGCTAATTGCTGTGCTTAGCTTGCTGTGTTCATCTATGGGCAGAAACCAGGGAGATCAAAGAGCAGCGTACTCCATAAAGTCTTGCAGTGTTCATTCTGCAGCTCTAATTCCACCTGCACACAGCCGAGGTACTACACTGAGGGATGGCACAGAACATCTGAAAACAGATGGTGAGAAAAATGGGTTTTATTTCGCTCAGACTTTTTGGACTTTTTCAGCTGTAGGTTCAAAAGGAAATGTTTTCCACTGCTTTGATGCAGGACAGTGCCTTTGGAGACTACCCCAAGGCCTCTCTTATCTGAAGCAGCCTATGAGGGATGATAAGTTTTATCTTTTCTTAAAAAAAACCAGTTGCATAGAAACATAGGGCTTGACAAAACCTCACAAACCTTTTAAGTTTCAGTCCTTCAGTAGATGTTTCAGACCCACTGTAACAAAACTAAGATCTTTATTATAAGTGATATAAAAATCTTAAAAAAATCTTAAAAAAATAAGAGTTCAAGGATCAAGAGCCTTCTCGGTATCCAACATGTCTGAAATTACAAGTGCCTTGGAGATGAAAACATTCACCTAGTCCTGTGAAGGGGTTCCAATCTGATGTTACATTGGAAACACCCTTCTTCTACTTCCCCTTGACTTAGAAGTGAGGGCCCTGACTGTCATTATTATGAAAATTTCAAAGGGTTGCAGATATTTTTAAACACAAAACTGCCTCCCTGAGGCCTTTCTTCAGACTTAATTTTGGATTCTGACATGAGACACACTAACATTATTAAACTGCATTGTCCATGTGTAGTCTTTCAAGGGAGAAATGATTGCAGAGGCAGTGATTTTCCAGCTTGGCACTACCAATGCTTTGGGTAGATTCTAACTTGGAATTTACCCCCTGCAGGACAGAGAATTTTTATTTATTTTTTTTTAACATTTTAGTCCTTTATTTTAGGTTGATGATATCAGTCATGCCACCACCAGCTTTGGCACAGTTATGGACTCCAATAGGGTTTAAATGACACAACTTTTTTTCCTCTGTTTACAACAGTCTTGTTAATTCTTGTAAGAAAGACTTCATTTTATGTTGTTGGGCAAAATACACTAAGAATCCAAATTTGGTGTTGCCCAGGGGTCTGTCTTGCTTTATAATATTCACCAGATCCTTGGCACATTATTATGTGTTGCCTGCTTATGTAAACTATGGATTTTTGTCTCTGCTCTGATGGATTGTTGATATAAAATTACTAGCTGATGTTTATCCACAGACATAGGAATAACAGTGTTATTAACTATTTCTATATATTTTGTGTCATTATGACTGTAAGGGCTTGTCTGAATAATAAAGATTCCCTTGAGTGGGACTCACTAGGGTAAATGACTGTTTAATAAAGACAGATAATGTAGATGAATCATTTTGACTACTTAGAGGAGCAATTGTGCTAAAACTCTGAACTTGCACAAAGTCTTTCTGAATACATTAGGGGGTCAAATCCTGCCCCTGGAAATCATTGTAACGGAGTGGAAAAGGACCGAGGTCTCACGTTAGGAGCAGGGACACAGTTTTAGCAATGTGAATTTGATTCATTTACATGGCTGAAACTTAACTGCTATCATTTTTTAAGCTCTAAGACTGTAGGTAGTATAAAAACATGCCTACATCAACGTCTGTATTCCATCTTCATATATTGAAATACATGTTTAAAAGAGATTTCTGCTAAATTATATGGCTTAGTCTCCTCTCTTCTCCATGATGTGATACTTCATGCTACACTGAAAGAATAAGAATATGAGTTTATTAAGTTTACTCAGAAAACTATTCAGTCATCTGTATGAGCTCTTGGAGCTATGTCAACATTTTCTTGAAAGATATCTGAGATTATTTGATGTTTACTTTTTTAAGTACAGTATTTGTGAGTAAAAGTGCACAAGAACATTTTATTACATTTTAAATGTAATTCCTGATCCCAGGGTGCTGTCTATATAAATCTGAACAAACCTACAAAATCACTATCTATATTAGATCAGCAAATCCTCTCAGTCCCAGAACTGGTCACTGTGTTAAGAATAAGAGGCAAAAGTGAAATTCCTTGGTAATAAAACTTCTGAGCCTTGACAACTGTGAGGTAATGCCATTTCTTGCAGCATTGCCTAGACCTTTCAAAGTACACTACTCTTTATTATATGCTTTTCCTCTGCCCCTAAACCTTCATTTCTAAAGTGCACATCTCACAGGTAACTAGTATATAATGTACTTTTCAATCATCTTCCTAATTCACTCAATGTAGCGTGAGTTTTAGATAAACCAGGAAGATGTGAAATACAGAATAAAAGGTTTAGGTTGTATGATACCACTCACCTGTTTTAAATCTTTTGCTGTATGTGGAAAAGGTACAGAAAGAGCTCTCCTTCAGGACAATTCAGGGTGGCCCAACTCTTCTCCCAGGCAGCGATGACACCACCTCCCAGCGTTACTGGGATCAGGTCCTGCCCCAGATCTTTTTTCAGCCTGTTTTCTCCGAGCCTTTTGTTGGGTCATGTGTATGCAACGAGATGATGTCTTCCCTTGAATCCACAAGCTCTGCAGGGGGAATTTTGCCCTGTAAGCCCCAGTGCTAGTGCTGGTATTGCACTGTCTTCACTCTAACATGTTTCTGTGTTTCAACCAAGAGTGGAAGTTGGCAGCACTAGTCAGGCAGAGATGGTTTTGCTCTTGTGTTGTCCTTTTGGTTTCATGGAGTAAAAATTTCCTAAAGGTGGAACAAAGTGAAGCAGATTTCATCAGGAAAGTAAAATGAGGAGACTCGCAAAAGCCTGTCTCCTAATTACTAGAATTCTTATAATTTATGTGTAAATCCCCTAAACCAAAGAACCTAAATTCAGCATTAAAATTTGTGTTGTGGTTTGTAAGCAGATCCAAGCTTTTGCAGAGTAATAGTTGGCTGCTACTGTTATTATTTACACTTCCACATGCAGATCGTGGTGGGCTTGCCTCTGCTGGCAGTGTGGATAGGTTTAAATTTACTCTGATCAAGGCAAAATACCCTGCTGAGAGGCTCAGGTTCAGCATCATACTAATAAAGTATGTGGCTCTTGGACAAGAGCTGTTCTCCATCTGGCAAGCCCAGAGCATGGACTTGAGCAGGATTCCAGTTGTGTGCACTAATCCCTGTGGAGATACCTAAAAGTTTTTAAGGGGCCTAATACTTGAAAGAAGTATATGGCAAAAATACAGTCCCATCTCAAAAACATGTGCTCCAGAATTAACAGTCACAGAGTTCATGAATGTGCTTAAAGGCAAGGGGCAGCTAGTGATTATGTATGCAGATTATATATATTTTTTTTATTATTATTTTTTACTGGCCTAGAATCAGTCTAATCTTTACTTCACAAGGTAGAGCATGGCCAATATGGAAACATCTGTGTTATGCAAAATGGTTGAAAGACAGGTAACTGATTCTGTTTTGGAGCTGTTCCATGTAGAGTGAATCAACAATTTCCAGCAAGTCAGTCCAGAAAAAAATCTGCGTGGTTCCTTTTGATGCATACACAGCTGTGAGCTTCTGTGTTGTCTGCTTTCAGCTGAAACTAGAAATAGTTTTATGACATAATAATAATAATAAGAAAAAAAAAAATAGACCTTAGAGGTACTGAGAAATCTAAAAGATAGATTGAACTCATCCTGAGATTTCCAGTCCAAATCTCCAGCAAGCTCAGCTGTGATAGATTTTCCTTCCCCTCTCCTGTAGGCCCATATTACATCCCTTGGCAGCCATAGGGAGACATGTGAGTGTGTCCTGGAGCAGCTTGATCCTCACCATGGACTGCACTAGGGATGGAGCTCCTCATGTGAACCCAGGGCAGAATAGTTCCCCTTGCTGTGTAGGTGGATCAGTGAGACCAGCTGCAGGATAAGACTCCAGTCCTTAGACATCAGAAACTTCCCAGTCTGCTCTGTCAGAAACAGGTGGTGATGAAGCTTTGTGACAGTTCTTAGCACTGGGTACTGCAGGACCCTACAATACCAATCTAACTCTTAAACCACCAGCTCTGCAGTGCTATGGACAACAGATGAGAAGGTTTTGAGAATAAATGCTGCCAAATAGTTTTCCTATTTCAAAAAGTTGTAGCACTTCACTTACGGATGGGCTGGATGCTGTCTGGCACCAGAGCTGATGGGATTAACATTGCACACCCATAGCACTGAAATAAATAGGAAACACGATTTCAGGGGGAAAAAAAAATGCAGTTATAGAAAGGAGTAGTGCGATGATTTACTTTTTGAATGTAAGCGTGGTCCAAATCAGTTTAATTTGCACTGGCTGGAGATGTGACCCTTCTCTGTAACATATTTTACATGGCGTCGATCACGTTAATTGTAAACATACTGAAATGCTTTCTACTACTGCTGCTGTTGCCTCTGATTCATGGGTGACCTGTACAAGGAGGCAACACATGCTTATTGTTAAAAAAAAAAAAAGGCAAAACAAAACTGAAGGATCATCTAATGCTCAGATGAAAGACAGAGACAAAATAACCAATCTGTAATGCAGATTTATTAATAGCCATTCACTGGTTTTCACTGAAATACTCTTCACGTAACCTTGACTTTATTAAGTAGTCCTTAAGGTGCATTTTGAAGACAGATAATGAGTTTGGGGAATAGTCTTATCTACATCAAGCTAATCTTTAACAGCTTGGAAGGGAACTCGCAGAAACTTTTCCACTTTAAGTGACATAGCCATGTTCAAATCAAGCCTTTTAAAATGTCATTTTAATAGGAAGAGTTTACAGGCATTTTTAATAGCTATACCTCATAGAGGAATATGATTTAAACAAAGGCAATAGAAAAAGTTATTGAGTTTTTAATAGTATTAATGGGACTGGAGGGAAGTGGCATTGGAGAAGTGGGAATGTTACTGTGGTGGAGTGGCACTTAGTGTCTTGATTAATAAAGACAAGGCAGCTCTTCCTTGAAAAAATAGCTTCTTTTACAGCGGCTGTCTCTTTAAAAGGGAGGGCTGGGGTGAAGGCAGGGGTTTAGGGTGGTATTGTGATGCTGAGCCTGCACATGCTGTATTGTCCAGCTTCCCCAAGCAGAAGTTTGTAAGAGCCTCCTGACCCTTTGCCGATGCAAAGGATAGTTGTGTGTGTGACGGAGAGAGGGATGGGGAGGCAAGAACAAAAAAGAAATTCAAAAGAAAACAAACCGAGAGTTACTATTTTACTGAGAGCTCAGATTTAACCCATCTGTACTTTCCCCTCAGTTTCCAGTATGTCCTTGAAAATCATTTCACTTTTCCGGCATCGCGTGTAAAGCCACAGACGTGGCTCTGCACTCCGAGGCACAAACCCAGCTTCCCCTCCAGCTCCTGTATAACTTGCTCACACTGCGGGCTGAATTTTAACCCGCTGGTACAGCCAGATGAATTACATGAACCCTCTCCTGCTGATTCCAGTTGGCTTAGCTCATTTTGTTTTGCTTGCTTTATTGTTTGGGCATCAAATGTCTCAGCTCTCCCAAGTGCACACACATTTGGTTTCTGACTAATGCGAGGCCTCCGTCAGAGAGACAGCGTTTGTCATTTAAAATCCAACATGTCTTAGAGTCAGGTCATGACTCAGATACCACAAACTGTATACGGAATAGACCACAAATTCCTCCAGTACGATTGAACAAGGCTTTCCGAGAAGCCACTTCCCCTGCTGGTTATATCCTAACCCTGACTGACAGGTAGCAAATAACCATGGTTCTCGAGTGGCATTTTCTTTCAACTATTTTTTTGTTCAGTTTTTTTTGTCTGCTCTATTCATGGCTGTTTAAAAAAATCCTGTCTTTCGTGTGCATACAGAACATGCTCTTGGCTAGAGAGGTGGCTATAGAAATTTTGCTTGGTTACATTTTTATGGAAATATTAGCATCGATCAACTTTAAGCTCCCAGGGTAGGAATTTTGAGCAGACCCTGAACACCAGGGCAAAACTCAGCCTGATCCATTTGAGTTCCCTTGAGCTGCAGCTGCAGCTCTCACATGCTTTGTACACAAAACCCATAAATCGGCCGGGGTTTGCTCAAACAGCTCCTGAACTCTCACAAAACCTTTCGATGAACCTGCTAGGGGCTGGAGGCGGGGTAGGCAAGGGATGGGAGCAGGGCAGCCGGCCATGGAGAGATTTGCGAGGAAACCCAAAACCAGGTGAACTTCCTAGGCTGAGAGTTTCCTTGGGCTGGAGACCTGCAGACATTTCTCATTTGAAGCAGAATTTGAGTTAACAAATCTGTTAACAAGCCTCACACGCTTGCTGACCAGTAGTAAATTCCAGCTCGATTTATTACTGAATACAGCACTTTGGCTTAAGTCCTCAGTGTCATTTTGCAAGTGGATGGAAAGCAAGTCACAATCTTTAATCCTAGCTACAAAGCCTGGTCGTGAGAATCAGGTAGGGTGCAGCTCTTTGATTTAACTTGTCTTTTCTTTCTTTCGTTTTTTTTTTTTTTTTTTTTTTTTTTTTAATGAAAAAAGAGAATTCATTTGTCTGCAATTCTCTGTGCTCTTTTGTTAATAGAAAAGTTGTTTTGCTAATGGTTATCTGTCTGCAAGTCCTTGACCTGCTTGTAAACACATTTCTGCAGGAAAACCCCAGGCCATGGCCTCAAGCATTTACGTCAACAAGAAGAGATAAAGTGACCAAAACTTAACCTGATCTGGCCTGGAGTGCCCTCTACTGCCCCTTGACCAAATACTTCCCTAATCTGTGGCCTTCTGAAAGGAACAGATTGTTGTGTAAGAAGTATTACCTGGAATGAAATCAATTTTGGGAGCCTGACTTCCTCCTCCTCTTCCCCTGCCCATAACCTCCAGTGATTCAATAGGCTTTGGCTAAGCAACAAGGTCTGGGTAGGTTTGGTGGAAGAGTGGGAATTTCCCCCCAAATCACCACCTTTGTCCCCATCCCAGGCATCTGTCACCTGAGGACAGCTTGAGGGGGCAGCCCCAGCCCCAGCCTGTCATGCCACGTTAACCACGTCACCTTCCAAGCTGTGTAACAAATGCAGGCAAAACTGAACTCGCCGATCAAGTTGCTTTTAAAAGGCATTTGCTGATCCCCTGGGATTTGTTCTGGATTCCCACGGCACAAGCAGAGGCTTTGATACAGCCAGGATTCAGAGAGTTGCTAAACTAGGAGCGAGGTCCCAAACTGTGGTGTGGTGCTCGGAGATCATCTAGCAGCCCAGGGAGGAAGGCAGGCAGAGAGCCACTGTGGCATGATGGCATGAGTTTGGCTACTTCACTTTGGGGTGAAAGCTGGCTGTAACTAAAGATGATTCAGGAGAAGTGACACCAAACTGTTCCAGGAAGGAAAGAGTGTGTCTGTATGATTTGTTTGGGTATTTTTTTTTTTTTTGAGAGCTGGCCTAGAAAAGTCGAGGTGCTTACTAGAAGGGAAAAATGTATGCTGTGAAAAACCCCATGTTCAGTACATAAATGCGAAAAGGAGAAAACACAAGATGGATCTAGAGATGAAATGACAAACTCCAATTGCAGTTCACAAAGGGAGCATTCATTGTGCTGTGCCTCTGTTTGCACCCTGCAAGGCCACTGCACCGGGAAGTTTCATGACTAATCGAAAAGCTGGTGGGTCACATCCCTCTGGGGCAGTGCTTTTTCCAGCCTCTTAATTCAGTCACAGGTTGCTGGGCTCAGTGCCACAATGGTGGCCTAGCTCCCTTTTTCCAGGGTGGTTGAACTGGGCGTCTCTGGAGTTGCCGTGTGCTTTAGCAATAGAGCAAGAAAATTGTATTTGCTGCAAAACCTTTGCTGTCCCAAAGCAACCCGAGGGTTTCTGCTGTGAAGCTGAGCAACCAGGAGGGAAGACAGCAACCCTTCCTGTGGTCCTCTATCCCTTCCCAGAACCCTCTGTTGCATAACGAAACACCTCTACACCTCATATATCCAGAGTCAGGCAAGGTCTCGAGCTGAGTGTTGCACCTCTTATTTTTATAATTAATGGCATTCTGCAGGAATTGTTCCATTCTCTATAACCTTAAGATGGCATTTTATAGGAGACAAAGAAAATCTTATAAAAACCTGATAGTTTTGGTTGGTTTGGGTGGGTTTTTTTTAATAAGAAAAAAAAAAAAAACTCGTAACATTTTTTTATGACCAAAAATAATCTTTCAAACCACCGAGTATTTCATAACAAAACAAATGACCTGCAAAGGGATAATGGGTTGCTATGACCACTATGATTCACAACTTCTTGATGCCCATTGAGTCCTGATATCTGCAGTTGATCACTGCATGTGAAAGTGCACATGGCAGATCAAAAATTCTGTAAACCTGTTAAAAAATCTGTAAAAAAAAAAAAAAAATAAATAAATAAAATTTTTCCCCAAACTGAACCCAAACAACTCTCTGTAAAACTGTGTAAATCTGAGCTGGGGGAAAGCAAAGCTTAAGGAAAAGGCTCAGATTATACCACTGCATATTGGTGCTGAGGGGCTCTTAAACCCTGCAGATTTGTCAGGATCTGCCGTACACAGTGGATGAGGTTGTTCAACCCTAGGTAGAATTCAGGCCATGGAGCTGAAATTTGTGCCCCAAAGCATCTTCTGCTTCTCTTGGAGGCAGCTTTGTGCCTTCCCCCCACCCTCAGCCCCCTTCATTGGTAGGTACAGTCTTCTGAGAGTCTCCTGCAGATTTTTTACAACTTCTACTAAGTGCTTGGAGGGGAACATGAAATCCTTCAGGTTTGATTCCAGATGAGTTGTTTCCTTCGGATACAGCTGGGTTTATAGTCTTTTTTGTGCATTTGTTCATTTAACCTTGTTTATCTGTACAAGACAGTTATAGTTCCAGCTTTGCATAGTGGGGTTAATTCACAAGCTTTAATCTAAACTGGACAAAAACTTTCAGTGTTGGCTTACAGGAAGTATCATTTCAGCTTTCCTGACAGAAAATCAAGCTTTGTGGAACAAAATAGATTTTCTTTTTCTATAGAAAAGGTCTATTTAAGGAAAAGAGATTTTTTTTTTTCTTTTTTCTTTTTCTCCCTCCTCGCAGAAAACCATTCTAAGAGAAAAGTTTTCATCTCTCAAATTGAAAATGCAAATTTTAACCTTGCTCAATAATTCAAAATTATTACTCCTTTTTTTTTTTTCTTTCTTTTTTTTTTTTTTTTTTTAATAATGGTTCTTAATTTTCTAGCTTCCAAAATTCAGCAGGACGATGAACGCAGATCTGGTGGGCACCTTTTCAGATTGAAAGGGTTAGTTTCATGGTAAAGAGAACTTGTGTTCCTTGTAAAGTACAGTTATTGAATCAAAGAAGGGCTGGCTGAATCTATTCAGTATTCTCAGCTACTTTCCAAACCAAACTTCTGAATACATGTTAGTTATTCTGATTAAGTCATACTCCTGAACTCCCTCCAGGCTCTGCACTGGAGATGATATTTATACAGCACTAATAGAGAAAACTTGGTGTGTTTCAAAACATAATTCCCAAGAAAACCAAAGCTGAGTTCAGCAGATGTAACAGGGAAATTTTTAGGGCACTCTGACTCTCCTGCCTTTCTTGCTAAAAAAAAAAAAAAAGCCAGCTTCAATTTAATTCTCAGCCCCTGAATATTGCAAGGGAGGAAGTTTTGAAAGCATGAAGTGACCCATTTCAGTGTTGTTTGTGCTTCTAATCAAAATATACAGAGTCTTTTTGTTCCAAAAGTTGCCAAAATTAATTGACACTGAAGTTTCAAACTGACTTTTGGGGTTTTGAGCATTTTATCCATTTTTAAATTTGTGAAAATTTTCCTGACTTTAAACTTTCATTTATGTCTGGGACTAAAGCAGACTTTGACATTTGAAACCATATATTAGATGGGACATCTTAGACCCCGGTGACTCTGGTGACAATCAGCACAAAGTGAGCACTTGCTGTGGCTTAGAACAAGATTAGCTGTTAGTAATAAGCAGTGCCTGGATTCTTTGGTGGAGATCAGCAATTTGTAGTGGAAAAGGTACTACATATATAGGCATCGAGTGACAGAAAGGGCACACTTTTATTTGCATGGTTATGTCTTTCTTAAACTGACAAGTCCATCACTTTACCCATAAACTTTTCTAACGCTGTAATTTGGTGAGCTATTAGAAATAGTAACCCAGTAAGCAAGAAACTGTACATGTGACTTTTTCATACAGGCTCACGTGCTGTATCTGTGTGTCAATATATACTGGCTGACATAACAAATATCTTTGTTTTTAGAAAAAAGAGGATTTTCCTTGGGGACTTTAAATAGTTTCAGAGGATATTCCAAGGTATCAGACTGTATTTCACTGTGATATTCATATTGTCAATAGTGGGACCTTTCTGTGGAAAATGGGGCTTTTCCTGTAAACATAATAATATTTCTGGATGGTGAAATATACAGTAAATGTTAAACAAGAAAAGAACTAAATTGCAGACTATTCCCTGGTCAGCAAAACCTGCCCATTATTTTTCAGTTTGCTGAATCTGTAGTTTTTAGCATTTTTTTTTAAACTGTGACTTTTCAGATTCATGAGGGTAGCGTAGGTAATCTTCATATTTATAAGGACACGCTGTCAACTTGCTTTTCATAATTTATAAACTCTTTTTTTTTATTATTCCCTTTCCCTGTTGGAAGCCTGAAACTGGCATGTTTCCTTAATAGAGCTGGGAAAAAAACTCTGCATTTTTGCTCTGGGAGATGATTTCTCAGAAATAAGCTATCTGTGCTTCATGCAAAGGAGTAGTATCCTAGTTGGCTTAGTAGGGCTGGAATTAGTGCTCTAGGGTCTATTTTGCAAGTATTTGCATGCTTTAGCTTTTCAAGTTGCAACTTGCATTTTGGTTCGGTGAGGGATTTGTCAATATGTTACAAGCCTTACATGTCTTTTTTGCTGTGAGCTGGATGAATGCTTATTTCTTTGTTTGGCTGGACTCTTGCCTTTACCTATCCAAACCGACCTCTTGTCCCTATTGCCACCTTCGTAGTGCCTCTCATGTTCCTGTCTCTTACTCCTTGCTCCTGGCATGGTGAGAATAGATAATTTTCTTCTGCCCCTGCATTGAAGGACTGGCAAGGACAGGAACCCTTTATTTCAAGATTAAATAAAGGTAGTTTCATAGCCATTCCCTCTTTCTCTTTATAATTTCACCGAATTTGATCAACCTGATCTAGTGGAAGGTGTCTCTCTCCATGGCAGGGGGGTTGGATTTTTAAGGTCCCTTCCAACCCAAACCTTTCTATGATTCTATTCATCACTTTTCAGAGGAGTTTATAAAAGGAAATATTCCCAGGCATTTAGATTAACTTTGCTGCTGGACTGATATAAGCAGACAGAAACATTTATAGGTTTTCAGATTTAGTCCCAGAATTTGCAAGAGGCCAAGTTTACCTTCAGAAGTAATTGACAGTGTTGATACTGATTTATAAAGCACTATGAAATTTAGTGCCTGGGCACTTTAAATACCATTTCTTGGGCACGCTAGTCACTGTTATGGCAGATAGAATCTGTTTGGAATTACTTCTAATGGTTGTTTGAATTTAAAAGTCTGGTAAAGATTGATTCAAACTGAAGGTCATGAACTCCTTTACCCATCTCCCCTTATTGTCTCAACAAGGGTCCTATTTCACCATCTTTTAGACATGATGCGACATATCTGTTTAGTTGAGAAGGTGCTGATATGAGCAATTAAGCTAAAATGGCATTGGGGAAGAACCTGATAATATTCAATAACATATCATTAACTCTGTACATCCATCTGCTAGTCTCTCCCACTTAAGTTTTGATCATGCTGGTTAGTTTCAGTAAAATTTGGCAAAGGAGTAGAGGTATTTATTAGCATTAGGAGACCTGGCAGCTGGTGGAGGGGAGACTTTTCCTGTTGGAATAAAAGACAGCTTGGGCAGGGCTGACATACAGATCAGACCGTTTACAGGTTGATCTGAATCAGTCATAGTACATTTGGCCCTTTACTGAGCTGATGAGGCAGGTGATGTGAGGAGGGTCTCTGAAGTGATGGCAAGGATTGGAAGGCAACAGAGTATTGTGTCCCAATGATTTAGGCGATGTGCAGGACATGCTTGAAGAAACTGGGCATCATTAGATCTGCTGCTTATAGAACAATTTCTCTCTTTTTTAAAAAATTTTTATCTTGCAGTTCTACTCCTGAAAAGGGCCTGGACCACTTATGCGCCGCTTAAGACCTTTTACAAGGTTGGATTTCCTTTGTTAATATCCCAAGGAAATAATATGTCTGTGGAGTCTATTTCGTTATTCCTTTAGGATGCCCTGCTTTGGGAGTAACTGAAACCTGGGGGTAAATCACTTCAGAAAAAAAGATCTGTGGGAGAGGTAATCTAAACGTTTCTTTTTGTTTGGCTTGATATGTTCAGGCTCTATCATGAACTCTCCTGCAGGATTACAGCAGATCCTGACCCTGTTGACCTAGTATCAACCCTTTTCTGTAAGCTGTGCACAGCAGAGAAGGAGGAGGATAGATACTGCGAATGGCTTAGAGGCTTAGATGCAGTAGGCTCTGAGTATCAGCACCCGTTCAAAGGATCAAAGGGAGTTTGTGACTCTCTAGCCATGCTAATTAATGGAAGAAGTGGTATTTGGTCTTCATTATGGACTTTAAGAAAGAAAAAAAAAAAAAAAGAAGTCAAGTGTTTTGTCCTGTGGTAAAGCACTGAGCAAGGCTGGCGAAAGTAACAGAGCCGTCTCCATTAGGCTTTCAGCAGCGTTTCAAGAGCATGGAGCCACTTATGAAGTCACGCTTAGGCAGCACTTTCTTAAAAGTTAAATGTCTGATAAATGCTGATACTGTCTGATCTGAATTCCTAATAAGCTTCTAGATAGAGGAGGCCCTTGCAAAGGTCTCCAGTCCTCATGGCACGGAGGAACCATTTTAGTCCAGGACTCCCTACATTTCCGCTGTGCTATCTGCCTCAGGCGTGGGCGCAAGCCCAGCAGAGCTGATTCTGTCTCTCACCAGATCAGGCATCGCTCCATGGTGTGCCCTTCTTTAAATATCTCTGGTTTGCTACAAAGGTTAATAGCAGGTTGATGGCCAGGGGCTCAGATCAGCAGCACTACCAGCAACTTGGGGACCATAGTGCCGCAGGGCAGAGGGAGCAGTAAGAGTATTTTAGGGACAGTCCTGCATTATATGTTTTACTAGCACTCAAAAAGGGGAATGTAAAGCTTTCTGCTGAATCCTAAACAATCCCTTCTAATCTCTGACCCTTTTTTAAACTCATTCAGATACCGCTGAAATTTGAAAGAAAATAACTGGTTGCAGGAGGCTTTACATTTACACGTAGGGCCAGGCTCTGATAATGGGTACATGCTCATTGCCCATTTGTCTCGGCACCTTTCTGTGTATGTATAGCTGTATCTACCTATAGGATATGTGTGAATATATGTGTCAGGGCTATAAAGCTTGTGAAGCAGTAATTCAAGTTCTTATTTGTATAACCATGCTTTCATACTAGCAGTGTGCAGGAATTTGGAATTTGTGTAAATATATGTTTATGTATATATCTAAGGATGATCAGGGCTTAACTAAGCAAACAACAACAACAAATAATGAAACACATACTTTCTTTGGAAATACCTGGTTTTACTTCAAAACTGAGAATATCTTTGTTTACTTTTGGGGTTTTCAGAAAAACTCTGCATTTTGTGCAGTGAGAGGTGTTTGAGAAAAGAAAATCTGATATAGACTTTAATTTACAAATAGTCTTGTCTGTAAATTTCCAATGCATATGACTTCATGCATGCAAGTGTATATCATGACTTTGTATTTGTGCAAGCGGTGCTTGATGGGCTTATGCTTTGGTGTGAATACGTTCATTTTAAACTGTGATAATGGTACAGCCCAAAATTGCTAATGGTATGGTTTTTACCGTGGCTTCACTGTAGAACACGACAGCATGTATGATCATCGGGTATTCAAACAGTGAAATGTGTAAAGCTATTTTTCCATAATTGGTCCCAGGGCAAGGGGTTGATCTCATGTATAAAAGTCTCCAGATATGCTCTTGGTACAGTTTCTAATTAGGGAACCAGGAAAGAACTGAACTTTGGAAACTGTGATGAGTCCATTCCTTTAAAAAAAAACAAAAAGGAAATAATCACTTTGACCTTGAACTCCAAAAGGCCCTGAAATCAACTGATTTTACTCTTTAAGCTCCTTAACAAGCATGGGGATTAGAGACGAGCTGTGTAGAACGGTTCGTATTAGATATAAACGATAATGGACAATAGAAATTCATCTATGAGCTCAGCACGGGCATCCTGTGCAAATTCCATTTTCCCAAGATATGGTGATACCATGTTACAGTGTTATATATACCACTGATAACAATATGACTTCATCAGTTGGGAAGAGACAGAAGAAAACTCAATAGCAGCAGGGCAAATTCAACTTCCAGAAATGTCCAAACCTGTTCTAATCTGAGTCCCTTTAAATAACCACAACCAGGTGCATAAAAAAAGGTCAAATACAGTCACCCTTCTATGTCGTATAAAGAATAAATCACCTGTTTAGTTATTTATTTCAAGTATGATGAAATGACCCTCCCTGATAGAGAAATAAAACTTATGAGAGGAATAAACTGACTGAAACTGCACATCTCAGTGGCTTTCCATCTGTCCCCAGTGAAACAAGGAAGGATGCTGCGGTCACTTTAGGAAAACCTTCTTTGATGATTTAATTTTGGCAGATGTTTTTTCCCCCTTTCTTTTTGTTTCCCCCCAAGAAAGGCTCACAAAACCCATGTCCCCCTGAAAAAGAGAATAGCATCATATCTTGATATGGAAAATTTCATCATATTTTCAGGAGAAAATGAAAGAACTGAGGAAAATACTTATATGAGAAGAGGAGCTAATATGACTGAAATAATTGGTTGGTTGGGTTTGATAAATGTAACCCACTCAACAAACAGTTGTCACTCCCCCACCCCACCCTGAGAATATACTGAATTCTTATGCAGATCTTTAAAATAATTCGCCTCTGAAAGTCACACCTGGTGGAAAAAAAAAATCATTGTGTCTTTTAAAAGGCACCTCTTGTTAACCTTTTTGTTGATATAGAGGGGTGAATGATGTGGTTAGACAGGCTACTGCCTGACATGAAAACTAGTGAGAAATGATGTTTCACAATCCTTTCCCTCCTCCCTTTCTCAAAACTTGTTATTTTATTTCACTTTTCCCCATTTCAGTCTGTGTGGCCTGGCAGACCTACTGGAACCAAGCCTAGAATAATATTGTCTCAGTTAGCTGATAGGTGTGAGGGCACCTGCAGGCAGATAAAATGTGTTTGTGTTTGTACCAGAATTTGCTATGTAAAACTCAAAATTGTCATGATTTCAGGACAATCTCCAATTTTCCCTAAAAGACTTGGAAAGCAGAGAAGCAAAATTAAAAAGGAAATCAACTCTGTGCTTTTTCATTAGTTCTGGCAGCTTCCCCTAGAAACACACCCATGCTCAGCAGTATCATTCTTTATTTAGCTCTGAACAGACTGAAGGACCTTAGTGAATTCTTTCTCCCTCCTCCTTTTCAGATAATAGCAATGATGCTGCCACATATTTTGCAAAGTGCTCTTTTCTGGAGCTGAGATTGAGTTACATCCAACGTGATAGACCCCACTGGCAGCCGTGGTTTCTTAGCGGAGACATTCCATAACCATGCCAAGTTATTTTTAATTCTATCTGGATTTCTTTATTTATTTTTTTTAAACGAGTACATAAAAGAAAGCTATCAAGTTGCTCAATCAATGTTAGTTTATTATTGCTTACCCAAGTGTTTAATAAACCTATCCTAACTCTGGACATATCTTTAAATACTTCATTGACTGTAACAAAGCAGATTTTTCCTATCAGACCAAAGTGGCTCTATAAACTATAATTAAGCACTAATTATGAGCTCTACTGGTCAGATAACAGAAGGCAAGGTCCATTGTGCGACTGGCAGAACTGGCAATTAAAGGAGATTATTGTTGTCAGAAATGGAATAAAACAAACAAAGAAAAAAAAAAATTGAGAGGAGGGGAAGATTTGCAATTGACCTGGGTAAACTTTACATTGTTTGTGGGTTTGGGAGATTATGACATCATGAACACAATATGATGATATAGAACAGATGTAATAAGTTATTCTGGAAAATTCACATAGTGTATTGAGTAACAGGTTGTTGAGTCAGGTTCTTTTTGGCTCCACTCTCATACACTGAAAGCAAATACCTTATAGTCCAAACCAGAAGCTGTAAGTTTAGAACAAAAATATTTTCAAGGGAAATACTGTGTCAGTGCTTTTTTTTTCCCCTTCACTCATTTTTAGAAAGCATTCAAAGCCAGAGCGGGCTGCATTGCTCATGGGCTTAAGAACTAGCAAATGGAATTGAAATAGAATGAAGAATAGATTGACTCCCCAGGAAGGGAGAAAAAGACCCTCTACAACAGGTGAAAGGGAAGTGCGGTTTTATAAATTTGTTCCATTTTAACGTGACTGGCTTCTTTTCACTCGCAACATTCTTACACTGGCTTAACTTGATTGGCTCCAGTGGAGTTTTCAATTATGCCAGATACCACTGAAGTGTTATTAGCAGCCTGCTTGGAATTTCTCTTGGAAGTCTGAAACTGTTTCTGAGCTAACAATATACTCTTCCCCCTCTTCCCCTTTGAAATAAAATGTTCACTCTGCAGAAAACCTTGATGTCCTGTTGAAACAGAATGCTCAAACACCAAAATAATTTTGACTTTTCACATACAAATTTTAAATTTCCATGGAAAATAGAGTTCCCAGTTACCTCTAGTGATTGGTATGCTAGTCACAGTTCATATATTTGGAGGCCTGATACAGACATTCAAGGGAGCCGAAAGTCCCTTACACACACACAATCACATTGCAGCAGCTTCCTGGAATACTGTTTAGGCTTTCAGGTGATGGTTGGGAATATGGCCAGTATCAGAAGGTAAAAGGCAAAAGAAAGCCATGGAAATGACAATATTTCTTAGTAGTAGGCAGGTGCCTCTGCCCCTGACTTGTGATTGTGCCTAAAACTCACAGTACTGCTCTCTTATCTCAGATATTTTATTACTATTTTTTTAAAACGCTTTGCATCTTCTGAAAAAAAAAATCCTAACAAAGAAAAAGGATTAATAAATTTCAAATGTTCCTGGTGCTTCTGTGCCAACTGGCACTGGAGGGGGCCTGTAACCTTGCCCAACTGCACTATATATAATTATTAATTAGAAAGCAACCTGGGAAGCAATGATCCTCTCCCCCAGCATAAACCAGAGGAACTGTACTGAATTCACGGTAGGAAAGAAAATTGGTTTTCCTAGGTCACACTTGGAAGCAAACTTTATTTTACTTTGACTAGTGGTTCACTATCCAGAGTGGAATTATGGGAATTAATTGGAATAACTTGGGTGCTCATTTTATAAATCAGCTGGCAGAATTCCTGCCGTAATTAATGGGTCCGACTGGCAATCCTCCACAAATCCACACCCATTTCCCAGTGATTTCCACCACGCATACATGCATTTTGCAGGAGCTCAACTTGCAGAAGGACATATTTAAGAGTTTATAACTGTCCCAATGACAGCAAGTTCTAATTTAAAACTCCTGTGTAATACTTGTTAGGAAGTTTTAATATCAAAAGGGCAGCCAAGGTCTTCCACGAGAAATTTCTAGACAGTGAAAGAAACTAATCCTTTTTAGTGATGTTTGGCTTCTCCTCTGCAGTAGCTGATCTCTGATTTCATATTTTATATCCATGGTTTGTTAATGAAATTTTCTCCTTTAAAGAGTAACCAGGCGGATAGAAAAAAATTAGCTGATACTTTGCAGTAAACGTTTGAAGTGAAATTCAAGTAGCAGCCTGAGGCTCACAGTATGTAAAACCAACTACCAAAGTTTTAGGGGGGTGTAATCTATTTTTCCTACTCATGGGACCTCTGCTGTGTTAAATTCTTTGGTTGAAGAGAAGCAGCCAAGTTGGCATTAGAACTGACTTAGCAATTTGCATCTTTTGAAAAGGGATTAGCAAATATAAAATGTTCCTGGTGCCCCTATGCTAGCTGGCACTGACAGGGGTCTGTCTGTAAGCTCACCCATCTCCACCATTGCCTGCTATGGGTCTACCTGAAAGGTGTTATGGAGCTTGTTATGCCTGCTTCAAAGAGAAAGAGGAAAGGAAATTAGGCAGCCCGAGCATTTTAATGTCCACGTGTAGTGGCATCACTGCTGTGCTGGTGCACACAGGGAGGACAGTTTTGCTCCAAGCTCATCCCTGCATGTGGTGTTCCGGCTTTTCTTATCTGGCAACCAGAATCATAGTTTTTATAGCGCTCCATGGCAACATCCCTGGCCTCACAGCACCTCTAGAGTGGAAGTGCAAGTTGGCTCTCGCTGGAGACTCAGGGCCACAAAGGTAGGTTTCACCTCTGAATTTTATCCTGGTCTAAGTTAATCTTCTACTTCAGTCATCAGTAGTTTTGGGTGCTGTCTCTGTAGACCATGAAGAAAAGAAAGCCCTTTGACAGGTCAATTAATAACAGCTGTCTTAGGGTGCAGTTACCCCCACTTCTCCAGTGACTGTGGGAACCAGATTAACTGTTGGCACTGGAGAAATGCAGTTACTTGTACTTTACAGAGAGGAATTGTCCTTTCAAAGAGCCAACTTTTGTCTGTGATCTACAGAAGTAGCCCAAACAACTTGCTTAGACTGAATGGCTGTGTAGGTGGCCAACTTGAAGCCCACCAGAAATAGTCACCGGTATACAGCTTCAGATGTCTCAAACTTCATCCAAGGCACTGCAAGTTAAACATCTCAACTAGAAGAACCTAAAATCCTCCAGCAGGAAACATCAGGCATACAGACATGGGTAGAGTCTGGACATTGGAATGTGGTTGAAAAGTTTATTGGAGTGCAGGACAATGCCTATTTTCAGCATTTCTTCAGTTTGTCTTCTGGAAATTTTTTTGGGGGAGGTCACATTACATTTTTGTGTATGTTTTTTGAAACTAAAGATATACCCATGAAGTCAACTGATTTTCAGTAGTGATCCAAATCCAGTCTTCTCTTTTGAGGGACTTATGTTCCATTTCTTTTTGGTATATAAAAGGCTTACATAAGGAGGAAAAAGGCTTGTGCAGAATTCCCCAAATGATAGAACAGGCACCTTCTAAACCCTATTCTAAAGGCAAATTAGCCTGAGTTTAGTAGTATCAACCGATAAAGCTGTCTTGCTAGTGAAGATGCTCAATTCCTTATATCTTAAAAAGATGAGGGTACGGCACTGCCACCATTGCAGTGATGCAGGGGGAAGACAGCAAACCATCAGTAAGTCATATCCAGTATTCGATTCAGGTCCTCCCACTGTGCCCAGAAAGATGAGGAAGTCAGGATGAGAAACTCAGGACTGAACAAGCCCTTCTAAGGACCCCATTGAGAAATAGTGGTCCACCTACATGAATCGGGCATGAGACTGGGAGCTTATGTTGCAAATGAAAATTTGAGCAGTATTTGCTTGCCTCCTCCACATGCCCTTTTTATATTTCCTATGTACATCGTCTAATATTATGTGCCTATAAAGCTTCAGCTTGTTTTTTGTTGGGTTTTGTTTTTTTTTTTAATAAAAGACCACCTGTTTGCTTTACTTCTACATGCTTCTGCGATATTTGAAGCCCTATAAAACTCTGTGGGTACTTCTGTTGGATTAAATATGATAGGCCAAATCCAGCCCATACTGCTCACACCAGATTTCTTATATGAGCCAGGACTGTGATAATTTGTGCACAGTAAATGAGGATCGGATGCCAAATAATTGTAGCAGATTTTTTTTTCTGCCTCCCAAGATTTTCCTGTTTGATTTGACCTGGCTGTCTGCTGCCTGAGGTGTGTGATGGAGGGAGCAGAGGTAAGGGAGGTACCTTCTGCAAGTTAGTCACGAAAGACCTCTTTGTCTTCCTTTCTGAAGTAAAAAGAAGTTCATTCAACTGCTCATTTGGATAAAACCAGACACCCTGGTGACAAGTGAATAGGAAGCAATGGGAGGTCAACATGTCTCAGTGCCACAGAAGAAGGGGTTGGCCAGAGCTTCACAGTCATCAGACCACGTAAATATAAGCATAGACACTACCTAGCTACCTATATTGATTATTAAATAGAACATGCATGTGACATGCACACGCACATGCAAGGCTATCAATGTGCAGAGAGGGAAGTTGCAGCTTCTTTTCCTCTGCATACACACCTACTACCTCTGAACTGAGGGAGAAGAAAGGAAAGATTTGAGTTAAACACCTTAAATTACTTGAAAGTATCCTGAATTAGGAAGGCAAAGGATTGGTGCAGCAGGGAGTGGAAAATGTAATAATGACAAGTTTTGTGCCTAAAGGAAAGCAGGAATGAAATCAGAAAGATCCAATGGGGCCAGGTGAGTAAAGAGCTAGCCAAGCAAGGGAGTGTGAGATACCCGGAGGCAGTGCAATATGCTGGCAAGGAGCCACGCTGCTGGGGAGAGTGGAGGAGTGTGTGTATGTGTGAGACAGAGCAAAGGCATGGAGAGAGACAACACACCTTAGTGAGCGCTGAAGAAGTCCTCTGACAGCAACAACCCCTGTCTCCTTGCTGGTGGATGCGGATGGAGGAGGCACCTGGGTGCTCAAGAGCCCCAAGAAGGTAGGAGCCCATGTTTCCATGTTTGCCCCCCGCAGTGGGTCCTCACCTCTGGACGCCTGGGTGGGAGCAGATGGCAGGGTACAGGCATTGCAACGCTGAAAATGTCAAAAACCTGTGAGCTGTGGGAAGCTGGGGTGAGCTCAGCCAGGGTGGCTGGGAAGCAGGCACCGATGCCGACTGTGGCAATGTCGTTTCCATTAGCCCGTGAAAGACAACTTCAAACCCAAGGTTTGTATTTGCCATTGGCTGTTTAATAGGGGATTAGTTAAAGGGAATAAACTGGCAGTAGGTTTAGATGGATGTGACTACGGGGACAAAGGCTTAGCATGATGTGCTTGAAAATGACATTTGCCTGTTGCCAAGCAGATGTGGCCTGCTTGTACCTGTTGCTTTGATACAAGTGTGATGGGGTGATGCAAGGAGCACAGATGAAGAGGTACCCTGGTCAGATTTCCACCACAGCCACTGAACTGCAAATCAATACCTTATTCAAATATGGGCAGGTGATTTTTAATTTTTTTTTTTTTTTTTTTTTTTTGAGCGGTACTATTATCAGAAGACAAATCAGCATGTCTGGGTTTCCAGAGGTGCACACACAACTCCTAAAATCTCCTAAATTTTCTTAGCAGCATGTGTGGAGTCGCAGACTCTTGGGCTGTAAAAATGTGACACTGTTAGGTTATTCTCTGCTTTCTGCTGACATTTTCCTCACTCCTCCAGCACCAGCTTTTGAGAACCTCAACTTTACAAGATGTTGCTGTGACTGTTGCTGCACATGCCAGTCTGTTCCTGGTGAGCTAGGAGATGCACAAAGGGAATGAGGGAGCTCTTCACCCCCTTTACAAAGCTCTGGCTTGTAAGAAAGTGATGTGCCTCACTTTTGGCCAAGTGATTTTTCTTTTGCGTAGACAGCAGGAATGCTACTCAAGAAGAGCGAGGCAGGGCTGCCCAAGCAGGCTAAGCAACCTGCTGAAGGCAGCTTGTAGCCAGTCAGCCAAGCTGGACCTGTTTGAAAAAGAGGGCAGGCACTCAGGGCTGTTAGGGGATTAACTGATTTTAGGGGGTGGCATTACTGTCGGGGATGCTGTTATAGGTACAACCATAGCTACTTCTCATCCTTGATGTCATATGGTGTCTCTGATCACAGATGTCTAAGGGTTCTGCAGAACAGGTTGATTGAAGGCCTTGGGATATGTCAAGGGGAACAAGCACAGGACAGAGTGCCAGCTAGCTGGGCAAGTGGCAGGAAGCCTGCCTTTATCAGGATGCTGCAGGCAGGAAATGATTTGAAGTATACAACCTTTTCTTGTAGAGTGATTGAGGGAAGGGATGAGAGCAAGAACAGGAGCAGGCTGTGGCTATATTTCAAAGTTGGTTTCCATCTTCTTTCTTGTGTTATTGCTCTTTCTTTTCTTACCAAAAAAAAAAAACCAAACCCAAAAGCAAAGAAAAAGAAAAAAGCAACTAGGAATTTCTAGTCCTTCCCTGTCTCTTGTGTTTTTTTAATGCTGTATGCCCCAGATGGCAATATCTCAGGTACACAGAAAGAGTAGTTTTGAAGCCAATCTCAGTTCTATCTCTGGTTCTTACAGGTTGCTTAGGGCTGGCTGTGGAATGAATTACAGCTACTTAAGGGGTACTGTGAATGTCGGCATTGTGTAGGGACGCTAAGCTGACCAAGGATCAAAACAAAGTAGCCGGACTGCTGGTATGGAAAGCCCTATGGGAAAGCAAGGTGGGGGTCTGGCAGGGGCAGCCCAGCCTTCCCTTCTGTGGTATCACCCCAAAACCAGGGGGAACTGCCCTGTATTCCACAGCTGCAAAATGCAGCTGCCTCTGGGACCATGAGAAGCCTTTACCTTTGACATCTACATTTGCAAAGCTGTGCTATTATTGCTACACAGACTGGCCAGTTGAAAATTGACTTGGTTCTGTTAAACTACAGACACCAGAGATGATAAACCCTCAGCCTTCTTCATTCCACCCTTCCAGCTTCTCTTCCACTTGCCTTCTTTTTGCAATAATGTGAGAGGTTTTTCTTGGCTGTCCTCTTCCCCCTTGGACACCAAATACAAGCTCTGCTGCTGAGTTTCTGAATTTATGACAAGGACCAGCTTCTTCTAGCCTCAGTTTCCATTAACAACTAGCTCTCATGAGCTGCATTTGGATCATTTGTTTTGTCTTTGGCACCAGCTATTTTATGAATGAGAAACGTAGCAAAGGGCAAACAGTCAGAAAACTGGTTTCACTGTTCTCTGCCTGGTAGGGAAGTCTTTGTAGCCCTTAGGTCTGGCATTAAAACTTACAAACTCTACACTTGTAACTGTTGTGTAAAAAGCTGTTATTGCCCTTAAAACTAGTCATTGGAGTTGAAAGATAAATATTATTCCATATTTTATTGAATAAAATATATTATATCACAGGTGATGGAGACAGATTGTCTCAATAAATTCTGATACTGTATTCGGAGGAAAAGTGGCAATAAAAATGCTGATGACTTGACACGGGGAGAATATTGAATGTCATTAACATGTTATTTCCTCTGTTCTGATATCACTGTCATGTTCTTCCCAGTGCTCTAATCTCTATCAGTTGTGGGCTTTTCTTTTTTTTTTTTTTTTTTTTTTTTTTTTTTTTTTTTTTTTTTTTTGTGTTTTGCTTCGGGAAGTAGACCTTTCTCCTTCCTCTTATTACATCACCACCTC